>WTSP01019175.1:3494-17356 GCA_025331215.1 Actenoides lindsayi | reverse complement strand
AAATGGTGCACAAAAAAACCATACAGAAAGGAAAAAGAAAAAAAAAGGGGTTTTGACAAAAAAAAAAAAAAAAAAAAAAAAAGTAATAATATATTAAAAAAGTGGAATAAATTAAAACAGACTGAATAAAGAAACTTTCCTGTATTTTGCTCTTTATATTTATGTTACCACAGGAATATGAAGTGCTTTCCAATAGAAGAAATGAATACTTCGCTTTGTTGCAGGTACTTCTTCCCAGAACATAGATCTTTCTATTTGTACTAATTGCCAATCCTTCCTTCATGGAGTTTTAATTAATTATTATAATGATTGTAATCAATGCTTCTTTACAAGACATAGATATCATCTGGATTTGAATATACTGATACTTAAAAAAAAATGTATCATGAAATGTTCCATGATGAAGAAAAGATTTGGAGACATATTATGGGCACATTTATATTAACACACAAGTTAAACAGAACATTGTGATACTGTTGAAAGGTATACTTTTAATATCTTGTTTTCATGTTTCTTTACCCTTAAAAGGATCCATTCGTCCTCTGGTTCCAATGTGTGTTTTTGTCCTGAGTCACTTTAGGTAATACTTGTACTTAAAATTGGCCAAACTTTTTGAATCTATTATTTTTATTTTTGTAGTGTTTGTTGTTTTTGTTGTTGTTGATTTTACTGTTTACAACTCTCGAGAGCAACTTTCTTATCAGAAGGAAATCCTAATAAATAATTTCTGAGGTATTCCAATTTAGGAACATACATTCCAAGTTTTTCCTAATAAGCAAAACAGCTATTCAGGATACTTTTTAAAAAAGTTTCATGAGTAGAACTGTAATATAAATAGTGTTGGCATGATTATTGTCCTCATATGGTTCTATGTGATCCATAGAAGTAACTCTAAAATTTGTTCTTAACATTATTATTACAGTGAAGCGATCCATGGGGTTTTTTTTTTGTTGTTTTTTTTTTTTGCTTTCCTCATATAAGCAATAGAGGGAGGTGCTTTCCCAGGATTTCAGAGGGACATTGAGCATTGAGTCCTTCTAAGTTCAAGCACCAAAACCAAGTGAATAGGATGGCCCTCCAGAATAATATGAAAGCATCTATCTTTTTCCGCCATTTGGGATATTTAGGAAATTACTCTGGAAAGATTTAGTCACTTTGGATTAAAAAGCTTCTCATATGTTAGTGAAAATTGAGGTGGAATGTATTCCCACCAACCCTCTCCAGAACTTTAGACTATGCAACTAAAGCATTATCCTGCATTTAGAAATACTAGCTAGCTTGTCTTGGAAGAAGGAACCAACAACCTCTTTTTTTCTCAACAGGATCAGAAGAAAGACTAAGCAGGACCACAGATATATTTTATATTGTAACAAAATTATTGTAATAATGTCTAAGCAAATTTCAGAAATGAATTTAAAATCATTTGGGCCTGCAGAAACATTTGCTATTTGAAATCGGGTAAACTACAATATTAATTTAAATTTATTTTGTAAGTGTCTATAAAAATTTATATTATCGCTGTTGTTGAGAACTACTAGTGATTACTTTTTATTTTTCTGTTTAGATCTTAATTCCTCACATAGACTATTCCAGTATCTTTTCTTTTTGAACTGAACTGCATATTGAGAGCCAGTAGCATTTATTCCTGCAACATCTGTGTAGCAAAGTATAATTCTAAGGGACAGGTTCTTGTTTCTGTGTTTGTATATGTATTTATTCTAACAAACACTTGGAGCTTTCCATGTACTTAAGGTTGCAGAATTCTGTTAAGTATAACTACACGTTTTCACACAGTAGAAGTCATCTGAAATGGTCTCTCTGAATAGAATATTCCATGCCTATAAATTGCATAAATATTTAAAGAAATATTTAAAGAACGTAAAAGCTCTTTTGGCAGGTTTGAGTGTGAAACAGGAAAGAATAGCATGTATAAGTTCAGAAGAACTGTACAACCATGAGTTCTATATTTATACTCTCTTTGCAAATGCTATAGGAAGTTTTCTAAAAATAAGGATGAAGACATCACTTCCTTGTTTCTCCTGGCAGAACTGGAAACTACTATTTTATATCTTTCCCAAGACTTTGTTTCCAACTACCGTTTTTCATGTGCAGCTCTTTCATTCTTTGATCAAAACTACAAACCTCTATTTGAAAAGTTTTTTCTTATGAATGTTCTGTGATAAATTTTTATCTGAATGTTATTATTTTGTGATTTACAATAAAATGCCTTTTCACCTACAAAATTCTAGTATAAGTAGTTTGTGCATTTCCTTACAATTCACTGTTGAGAATATGAAATTACAGTGAGAGTTTTACTAAGTCCCTTGTTGAGCCTTCCATAGTGCAGATTCTTTGCCATGGTAGATACTGTAAAGAATATCTAACCTTTATGAGGTTTCCTTGTGGTTTTATTTTTTTTACTAAACAAAAATCAAGATGGTACTACTTTGTTCAGATTATGTTAAATGTCTCATGAACTCTACATATATCTTCTGGACATTCTGTACACTAACCACTGATATACCTGTGAACAATACAGTACATGCTTAAAAAATTGTTTTTCCTACGTACCAAGTTACATTTGAGCAAAAGCACTGACAGAAGTTGTGATGTTCCTCCCTTAGCAGACACAGAGCTTGAAATTCAGTGTCATGTGCTTTTTGACACACAGTTTAAATGTGTAGGAATCTTGCAATATTTTTCAAAATATAAGTGAAAATCAATTGTTTCTTGTTTTTTTTTTTTTTTTTTTAATTTAAAATATTTTTAAATCCAGCATTTTACAGACATTGATAAAAGCTAGACTTCTTCATCTTATATGGACTTGGTCTACTTTGTAAAACAGTAAGTAAAGCAGAGTATTAATATCCTTGTGATTGTTCTGTTTGGACTTGTTCTCTACTGAGATGATTTTATGAAATATATTGCTCCAAAATTAGCTATCACTTTATCTTTTTTCTTTATCATCATCTTTTGGAATCAAAATGTCACTCTAGTTTTGGAAATCACTGGGGTGAATAATAAATATCTGTTTCTAATGCAGATAAAAAATCATTATATGATTGGCATCTTACTGTTCTAGAAAATGGTAAGGGGTAGTAATTGAAAAATGAAGACAATAAGGATTATATCTATGAGGAGAAAACAGTGTTAGCTGAATTACAGTACCCTGTTATTGTTTATATCAATTTAGAATGATCAATTTAAAAGTATTTGAGAGTAATAACAGTGGATTACACTGCACTTACAGAAAGGAATTTTTTTACAAAACGATATACTAGTATTCATGAAGTAGTGTCTGGCACTTTACTATCTAAGAACAAAGAGAAATTTGGGTTTTTTTGTTGGTTTTTTTTTCCTTTCTTTCTTTGGGGTTTGTTTAGATGGATTTGTGTTCTCAAATTATTCCAAGTTTCTTGGACAAGTACAGAACTAGCAAAACAAAACATCCAGGTCTCCCTATCTAGACACAAATCAATAAATTTAACCTATCAATCAGCTTGGTTTTTCTTTCATACAGTTCTACAAAAAGCCAAATACTCTGTCCTCATTCTGTGAACCATATGAAAAACATGCAGAATTCATTTTTGGTGTACTGAAGTTTGAAATAATGTGAAAAATCCTGAACATTGTCAGTCAAATGACATGAAGTGAATGAATTACTCCTCAGACAAAATACAGCTAATGTCCGGTCTAAGAAACAATACAGATAAAAATATTTTTCCCTGTTTGGCTGAGATTTCCAAATGTGTCCTGTAAAGTTTATCACTCTCTGATATCACCTTCTGTCCCAGCTGTACACATATATAGCATGAATCTTTACCGTCATGCTGCAAAGGTCTTGTCAACAAGTGTTCTGAACAGTGTGCCCAGACAATACAGAGGGAATTATGTGCAAAGACTTTTGGGTAAGTAACAAGTCACTCTAAGTGTGTGTGTGATCAGCATATACTAGAAAGAATTAAGTATAAAAATAGTTCTTGTGAGGTCACTACCCTATGCGAGTTGGGCTAAAGAAAGTGAGTCACCTCTTCTAAGTGGTTAAACATAGTAATTGTTTGTAATATACAATATTAGGTTAATGCCTTAATGTAGGGATTCTGTTTTCCATACTATGCCTGGTATTTACGACTCATATATACACTACTACTACTACTTACAATTTATTTGGAAATCATGTGTTTCAGAAAAAGATTCTTAAAAAGTGCTATATATATCAGAGAGGTGAAGGACAAGGAGCCAGTACAACTGCTTGTAAGTATAGGTAGCAGTGCAGATCTTCGAGATGATCTTTACTGATTCACCTGCACTGTAAGATATAATAATGGTTCAAAAAATTTTATGGATACCTCACTACAAACTTAAATGCATGTTGGATCTGGCACACAATAGTTTGCAAGTGTCATTTACTTCTATGGCCTTTTCAGAATATTTTTGAAATTGAGTTCTCTTGTGCTTTTTGTTTTAGACAACCATGGTCACAGTTTTGTCAACTTTGTTTTTTAATAGTTAAATAAAATATCAAGTCAGTTTATATATTTACATTTTTACTTAAATTTGAAATTAGATATTTAGCTTTCATAATTATTAATTGTATAAATTATTACAGCATGAATAATTAAGCATAGTAAAAACTTGAACTGAGATAAACTGAGCAATATGAACATGTTTTCATTAGTTTGATTTAGCTATTATGATTTACATATTCTGGATTAAGTTTTCAGTTGTGTTTCATTTATTGATAAATTGGGAGGGTCAGAACCCCATTTTTGCTCTATGACCAGTATTCAGTATATTTATTTATTTATATCCTCTTTTTAGTATGTGAAATAATTTTGAAACCATCTGCTGAAATTTAACCCTTAATAATTCCTCCATATGCCTAACAGTACTGTAATTCAAGCCTAACTAAGAAATTAGGTACAATTTCTAAGAGATTTTGAAAATTGCTAAAGGAAAAGCTGTTTGTTTGTTTGTTTGTTTGTTTTGTAGTTGGCTTACTGATCTTGTTTGGTTTTGTTGTTTTTTTTTTTTAATATTTCTTCTCTCAGTCATGATTTTCAACTAAGTAGTATGGTAAATACTACCAGATTTACTAACAAAAAAAATATTTAGTAATGTTTAGATTGAAGATTTTCAAAAGAACTCTGTGGTAGTCTAATACTCACTCAAGACTACTTGTTTTGATGTAAGCTCTGCAAGTTCATCTGAACATACAAGCTCACATTTCTAAGAAATGGAAACCATGTAGGTCTGATCATCATGGTTTGACTACAAAGTAGCATGAGTCTACTGCAGTGAACAAGTGAATTGTGATCTGAATCCCATATGGATATTTGAATGGTAAAGTTTTACATTTAAAATTTTACAGCTATATTTAGTTATGCTCCTTCCTGATGGTTAGAAATCTGATGGTGATGGCTAAAAAGCCCCAGACGATGTTATATACTCCTATTGGTGGAACTCTAGGACTTCATGACCTTGTCTTTGCTCTAGTATACCCTCTCTACAAAGTCAATTTTTAAAATGTTACTAAATTTAATGTATATCTAGAAAAAGCAGTAGAAAATTATGAGGATTTTTAATACCATGGAAATGATCTGTTTTGAATTTTGGGTCATTGCGAAGACTAAGTACAGCCAGATAAGATCATTAAGGACTGTCTTTTATCACTTGTCCATTTAACAGTTTGGTGTATTTGAGGGTGTAAATGTGAGGGTAGTTACACTTTAGATCGATAAAAAGCTTCCATATTTCTTTTGAAAATACAGTTGAGATTCATATCCCCTAATTAAAATGCTAAAAAGTTAAACATCTACATCTTAATTAGCAATTACAGATTTATTTTATATTCAACGGAGAGAAACAGGCATCCCCACAACACAACTTTTGTGTCCCAATTTAGACACCTTTCTCAGAATAAGATGAATCACACTGCAAAGCTATTTATTTGACAAAATGTTTTGTTCAGACTGAGAAATAAGAACTTATATATGTCTATATTATAGCCAAATCTCCTGATTAAATTATCGGTTTATCTCACATGAGTGACAATGCAGTACACTGTGTGCTAAAATCAACAAAATGATTTTGTCCTAAAGAAGGAACAGCTAGTTCTGAAGTTGATGTGGAATGAAAAGTAAATCCATCTGTCTTCTCTCTACTGGTTCATGCAGTTGTGAACATGGCTAGAGAAAAAATAAGAAGCTTCCCTTTCCCCAACTTCTTCTTATTGTTTTGCATCATTTCAAATACTGATTAACAGACAGAACGGATAAATGACCAAGGTATCTATTTGTAATGTGTCATAAGAGGTAAACAATATTGGACATCAAATTATGCGAAATAGTGCTTATTTTCTAGACATAGTACAATGTTTGTCATTTTACAAACAGTTTGGTAGTTATTTCTTCAGTGTCCTGATTTCACTTACCATTATGAACTAGCAGCTAATCTCCTCTTCTGCATAAACATGGAGAAAAACATATGAGGACAATAAAGGATAATTAACTAAGGTAAGAAACAGAAAAAAAATTGTATTTCTGTTTTCATCAAAAATCCATCATAAACAGAAAAGGACGCAACACATACAGTAGTCAGTGTATTTTAGACATAAACTTCCTTAGTTTAATAAAAACAGAAATATGTCTACCCACAAACACATCCATGCACACACAAAGTGCATTTTTTCACTCAAGTTTGCTCTAATACTAATATACAAGAGGACGGGAGAGAGTTGGATATTTATAGAAAGTCAGACTCAGTACCATATATTCACTTCTTTTATGAAGGGAATTAATCTTTAAGTAGAAAAAATATAGTCATTTCCAGTGATATTATCTTATCTCCATGAAAGTAAAGAGATTTTTTTTTGTAGTTCAGTCTGATAGTCAGTTATGCAACTTTTTTTTTTTTTTAAGGAGGAAATGTAATTAACAAAACAAATTACAGTCCATAGGCAATTTCCTATGGTATTTTTTTCCATTCATCAATTAAACCAATGCTCTTTTGTTTCTGCTAGGAAATAGGAAGGAAGATGCAAGCTTCATTGGACCTGGAACAGACACTGAGATGGTGATGATAGTACCAGGATGCTTGATTGATCTGTCTGTCAGGCTGTTCTCTTGTTAGCCAGGGAAAATACCTTTACCTCTTCTCCGTCTCAGTCCTCCTGACAGATGAAGCAGGTTATGTGGTATGGGCAGAAAAATAAGTTTAGTTTAGTTTCTTGACCTAATATAAAGGGAGGTCATCAAAGTCAATGCTGCCTAACAAGTACCTCTGACAGCACTGACAACATGATTTGCATCTTTTGTTTTCTCTTTTTTTTCATGTCTTGATTATTTTTTCTTCATTCCCATGAATCTTCTCCTAGATAAACAACCCACCTGTTTCTCCTTTGGATTTCATTTTGCTACATCCATAACCAGAAATTCTGATACGAGTGGGATTACTTGAGATGCTGCTTTCTTTGGGAGATTCTTCTCCCCAAAAGGCCCCCAGTGCCCCCCTAAAGCTCATCTGTCTCTCATATACCTTTTCCTGGACCATCTGTGTGATCCAGTTGTCTCTCATGGGATTATCTGCAATTTTTTTCAGTTTCTTTCTCTGTTATTTGTCATAACTAGCAGTTTCCCATACCATGTCTGTTAATTGTCCATGCACTGTTCAGTTACCTTAAAATCAGATCAGAACTTCAGCAGCAGCCTAATAATTTGTTTGTAGACAAAATAAATAGTGCTATCACATTGATCATACCTGCAGAAGTAAAATGCCCAAAGGAAGTTGGTCTGTCTAATAGTCAGGATCTACACTATGTAAACTATTTTGGTTTAGAAGAAACATCTTCATCTGGTAGGCATATCTGCAGCTCTTCATTTACCATCTCTGCTACCTAATGTCACAACTTTAATGGGACCAGTATAAAACCACCTTTACCCAAAACACAAACACATATTACTACTGAAAACTAATTTCCTAGTTGAAGAAGAATTATATGAAGGGTTAATAAAAACTCAGAGGGAAAGAAATACAAAATTGTACCTGTGGTGATTTTAAATGTAAGGGAATTCAGCAAATCACAGGAAAAAAAAAACAACTCAGGGAAGGGTAGAAAATTATTTTCCTGAACAAAATGAAATTATTAGACCAAAAGCACTTTTGACTAAAATACTGAGTGAAAAGGCCTGAGTCTTTGTGAAATGAAGATCTTTCCTGTTATTTTATCCTTCTTATATTCAGGATTTTTACATTATTTGAAAGTATCAGAGAAGAATTATGAACTGTTCAACAACTTTGTGGAAACAACTGTTGTACTGCAATTATTGTCAATGGTTTTGGTTAAAAAACAACAGTAGAAATGTCTTTGGTGCCTCAGATGTCACTAATAAAATATATACAGTTCACAGAAGATACTGGAAATTGTTACATAACTCAGATAGAATGAAATGCTCATTTTAACAAAGGGTTGGTTGAATGTTATATTAACTTCACTTAGAATACTTTTAAATCTACCTGAAGAGACTTAAAATATAGTCCTGCATTCAGCCCACAGTAGAGCAGTGTAGTAGAAAACTGACATGGAAATGGATTGAAGAACCAAGTACTGATAGAGTCATTAGTAGTACCCAATCCATATGAAAAAGACTAAAAGTTGAAGGCCTTACCAGACACTGCTAATAATGACTCAACAGCATTTGAAGAACTACGGCAGGTCCTAGTTAAAAGTGAAATAATTTGCCAAAATAAATCTAACCCTACTAGGCTTCATCCTATTGCAAGTCTATCTAGTAAACATACTTTAAATGGTAGGCAGTTAGCTTAAATTTCAGTATAAAACATAAGCGAGCTGTTTCATCTGGGTAAAGTTTTCTATCACATGAATTGGCAGGAAGCATAGACATGCATGTCTTCTATATATTGTCATCAATAGATATTCTTTGCCAGTCTTCTGATTGCCCCTTTGGCTTAATTTCATTCATAAGCATTAAGCAGAATGATAAGAAAATTTTAAGCTGGAAATCACTTCCTGAAGTATTCACTGTGAACCCAACCTGCAGGAAAAAATCATGTTTTATTTCAAAGATAATTTGGTCTGAATAAAGACTAAAACTTTGTACCCTTAGTTGATTCCAGAATCATGTTAGGGACATAACTTTAAAGAAATATTATCATTGATTAAAAATATGTATTTCTTAAATGCTAAAATTAAATTAAATGCTTTCAAACCCTTTTAGGAGTAAAAAAATTAATAACTTCTATAGGAAAATTTTAATACTGCATTATGTGCAAAGACAAGACAAAATCACATCATCATACACATATGGGTGCAGGTGTTTGACTCTGAAACAAAACTTATTGACCTGAAGAGAAATTTTACCTCTGTGGTTATGGAAAAAAACCCATGAAGACTACGAATGAATGAAAGAAATACTTGTTCCTCTCTGACCAGCAGTCTAAGGACAATTAACTGTCTTTCACATAGGTAACTCAGAAACTGAGGACCACTTTTGGCTTGAACTTGGTTTCAACTAGTATTCTGTTATTATTCCTTTTCATTATATTTCTATTTCATTAACAGAAAAGATGTGTAAGCCCTCAAGTAGCTGAATAATATGTCTATGTTCCTGTGACTAACATTATCTAAATACAATGTAGCCTGGCAGACAAAATGCTTACTTTGTAATTCAAAAGACATTGAATTTCAGTCCTAATAAAGTTATACTTATATTAAAATTTCCATTAACTTTACTCACATCAACAGAATTATAACGCTATTAGTCCTTAATAATGGAAACAAATCAAAAGCAACCAACTTGGTTAAGATATTTCAGCTACAGAACAGACTTGTGGAAAAATTTCCATTGTTCTAGCAAACTCTTGGTTTTGATACATGATACAAGATTAGGTACAAAACACATAGGTAATTAGGGCTAAATTCCTAAAAAAACCCCAAAGAAACCCAAACCTCTTTATTTACAGAAAACTCCCCAGTAATTAGCTGGAAAATGAACTAAAAAAATTATTGTATTGTGAACTTCACAATTTACGTGCTAAGAAAATGACATTTGGCTGATTGGATGATCAAGTAAATAAGATACTGGTAACTTATCTATTTTGGCTCCTTTTAATCACTTTCTAGTATTAGACTATGCAATTGGGAAGAATAAGATCAATTGTATTTAATTAATTCATGTGTGATTTCTTCATTATAAGCAACAACCCTTTCTTCCTAAATAGAACTAAAGAATCTTGAATATGAGCAAAGTTCATCAGTGAACTGAAATGTCAACATCTATCCTGAAATCACTTAGAAGTGATTTGATATTTACCCGGTAAGAATTCAATTATTTCATATAATCAAATAAATTCATGTTTCAATACTATGTCCATATACCAATATATGAAATTGTCACTAAGTGAAAATATTTGACACTGGTTAAATCATAATTTAAACTGTGAATTAAGTTCTACTGTGACCTGGTGATTATAGCATATTCAACTTATTTAGGGGAAAATATTGTGCCTAATATGACAGCCTGACAGAAACACAGCTGTGATAGCTTCATGTCCTCAGGTCCAGCCTGTAACTATGCTGATCATGTATTCCTAGCAGGCATAAGCATGCAGAGCACAGGTATATAACATCTGAGCCCCTTGAGTCATCTTTGAGGGTTTCAGGTTTCTGCATTGTGGCTAGGGTTCTCCTGGGACAGGCATAGGAGGGGCCTGGATGGGGTGCTCTTTCCTCTGAGTCCTTAATTTGTGTTACTGCCTGCCATTGGACCTTCTCATGCTTCTCTCTGTTTGTGGAGATGAGCCTTTGAAGGGCTAACAGACCCCGTGAAGGTCTGGGAGAAGATGGAGTAGGGTATTATTTGGATTCCTCCCCAAGACCATTATTTGCTTACTTTTCTCCTTTGTAAGTGTGCAGATAAGCTTTTATCACATAATCTAAAATAATTCTGTTAGGTAATCAGTATAAACAGGAGGATCATGTGTCATATCTGCTAGTCTGTCATGGAGGTTTCCAATGGTATACAGAACCTAGAAAGTCAATAGAGATAAATATTCAGGATGGATGGTGGGATTTAGATGTTTTGAGCACCTACATGTGAATTAGATGTAAATGACATCTCCAGCCAATGGATCACTTGAGTAGATCAATACAGTCAATGAGTTGCTTCGATTGTTTTAGACATACTGTAAACTGAAAGGCTTTCAAGAGTCAGTTGAATGTAGTGATTTCATTTTCATTTACTGTGATGGGGTATCTTGTTTCAGGGGCAGTTCTAGTGCCTTTTTCTATGATGGGTATTTCAACACAAGGGAAGAAGCGAATCTGTGTGTTTGAGTTTCTACATATCTGTGAGTGTACGCACATGCGGGATGCAGGTTGAAGATAATAATATCATACAAAAAGCATAGTTATATTGCATACATACATTATTCATGGGCTTTATAGTCATGATAAGGAAGGACTCCATTATCCCCCAAGTAATAGTTACTCTTGCATATCTGAAAATAAAACACAAATACTTGAACATCTGGGTGTTGATGTCAACAGTCTGAAGTTGAATAGCATCTTTGGTCTGATGCTATTACTTAAGTCTCTTTTTACATTACTAATGCAATTAATTGTTTGCAAAGTTGTTTTTTGCCACCCTAAAATACATGGGATAAACTATCTTTGTTCATTTTCCCATACATACAGCAAACTACTTACTAGGTCAAGATTCAGATGGCTAAAGTTAGGATGTATTATTTCCATGTTGTTATATCTGATACATGTAAAACAAAATATTAAGAGAAAGCTGGGATGTATAAGTCACATTGAGTCATAGTTTCACTGTTAATTTTGAACACAAACTTCAAAAATTTTTATTATTTATTTTCTATGTTTGATACACAAAAAAATGCCAACTTGCTGTTAAAAATGAGTTTATCAGAATATTAATATGCATAAGCAGACAGTTATTATAACAGAGAGTTTATTATATTATTATTTATAACATGCTAAATTCTACAGCTGCAGAAGTGCAGTTATTTCATAGGCTGTCTTCATGAATTTTTTTTAACATACTTCATTATTTCTTATTCGTTCTTGATCCTATTTTGGAAAATAAAAAATATGATCTAGCCCCTTCACTTCAGGTTCACTGTTTTGACGGAAACTTGCTGATAATGCAGTAAAAGGTACCTGTAGCTTTGAATGTGTTTATAAAACAAACAAAACCTCCAAACAAAAACATAAACAAACAAACAAAAGCAAAACAAAGATGAACAAACAAACAAACAAAAGCAGAAGCACAAAAAAAGTGGGATCAGATTACGTGATTTGAGTTCTTTCACTGTTATATGCCATCAGCTATGAAAAATTTAAATAATGTTCTACTTCCACTCTAAAGCATGACTGTTTCACTTAGAATTTTATACTCATAAAAATAGTCATTTTCCTTTAATGAAAATTCTTTCTTTTTGAATTCAAGAGATCACATTCATATTAAATAGTCTCAGTGAAATATTAAAAGACAAATTACATATTATTTAGTTGAATTTACATATGTATTACACAACTAAAGCAAATTTCATAAAAAATGGTTCTACTTATATTTGTAGTACCGTAAGATGTGTTAGGCTGCTAAGAAAAAAAGACAAAATTTTCCGTTCAAGCAGGTGGAATAAAACAGTTCCAAACGTCTTATTGAAACTAACAAAGCAAAAGAATTGTTTCGATAGATTCAAACAGAATTTATCCTTTGGAGAAGGAGAAAGTGAATCTTCATATACTGTCTTGGCTTTAATCTACCCTGCAGTTCGTTTTCTCCAGAAGGAAAAAGACAAAAGGGCAGACTGAATATATACAGCATATGCTGCTGCTGGCAAACTTATGTCTCTGCTAATAGGGGTTAAATATAATGATATTCTGGAAAATACTGTGTATACAGGCTTCATTTCTATTTTAACAAAACAAACTCAAGCACATTATTTTACTGGAATGACATCATTAATGCTGAAAACTGTTCCCTTCACTACACATATATAAAGACAGCAAAACATCACACACTGGGCTTGAATGCCCCATCTTATGCACTCAGGGAAGAAGAACATGATTATATCTGTGAACATGTAAATGTATTGACTGTATCTCCACATATCCACCATTAAAAGAGTGGTAATATTTAGATTAAAAATATTGTAAGCCAGTCATATTTGAAGTGAGCAAGGAAGTGTTTATGACAGAGTAGGCTTTACAGATCAGTGTAAGAATTCTTAAACATCAAGAAAGTAGGAAAGTTGGAATTCATATTTGTGTGATGAGAATGCAGAAACCTTTGTATCAGCTAAAGGAAAGCATGAAATAGATGATTCTGGAATAAATTATGATTATTTGAGATATGAGATCTAGAGATATCAAGAAAAAGGTTAGAAGAGCAAAAAGGTCTAGCAACGTGATATTTGGGACAGAGCTTCCAGCAAGATAGATGGACAGCAGGAGAAATAAGAATAAAAGTAAAACAATGGGAAAAGAAAGAAGGAAAGAAGGAAAGAAAGAAGGAAAGAAAGCAGGAAAGAAAGCAGGAAAGAAAGCAAGAAAGCAAGAAAGCAAGAAAGCAAGCAAGAAAGCAAGCAAGAAAGCAGGAAAGAAAGCAGGAAAGCAGGAAAGCAGGAAAGCAGGAAGGAAAGAAAGAAAGAAAGAAAGAAGGAAGGAAAGAAGGAAAGAAGGAAAGAAGGAAAGAAGGAAAGAAGGAAAGAAAGAAGGAAAGAAGGAAAGAAGGAAAGAAGGAAAGAAGGAAAGAAAGAAGGAAAGAAAGAAAGAAAGAAAGAAAGAAAGAAAGAAAGAAAGAAAGAAAGAAAGAAAG
>WTSP01019173.1:82951-94490 GCA_025331215.1 Actenoides lindsayi | reverse complement strand
TTTATGAAGGGCAGGTCCTGTTTAACAAACCTGATCTCCTTCTATGACAGGGTGACCTGCTTGTTGGATGAAGGCAAAGCTGTGGATGTTGTCTTTCTTGACTTTAGTAAGGCATTTGACACTGTTTCCCACAGCATTCTATTAGAGCAATTGACAGCTCTTGACCGGGATGGGTGTACACTTTCCTGGGTGAAAAACTGGTTAGATGGATGAGTCTGAAGAGTTGTGGTCAATGGAGTTAACTCCTGTTGGCAGCTGGTCATGAGTGGTGTCCCCCAGGGCTCAGTACTGGGGCCACTCCTGTTTAATATCTTCACCAATGATTTGGATAAGGGAATGGAGTGCACTATTAGTAAGTTTGCAGATGACACAAAGCTAGGTGGAAGTGTTGATCTACTTGAGGGTAGGGAAGCTCTACAAAGGGATCTAGATAGGCTGGATCACTGGGCCAAGGCCAGTTTCTTGAATTTCAAGAAAGCCAAATGCTGGGTCCTGCACTTGGGCCACAACAACCCCCAGTAGCACTACAGGCTTGGGGAGCAGTGGCTGGAGAGTTTCCAGGAAGAGAAGGACATGGGGATGTTGACTGACAGCTGGCTGAACATGAGCCAGCAGTGTGCTCAGGTGTCCAAGAAGGCCAAGGGTATCCTGGCCTGGATCAGGAATAGTGTGGTCAGCAGGAGCAGGGAGGTGATCATTCCTCTGCACTCAGCTTTGCTGAGGCTGCACCTCGCATACTGTGTCCAGTTTTGGGCCCCTCTCTACAAGAAGGACGTTGAGGTGCTGCAGAAGGTACAGAGGCAGGCTATAAAGCTAGTAAAGGGTTTTGAGCATGTCTCTTATGAGGAGAGGCTGAGGGATGTGGGGCTGTTCAGCCTTGAGAAGAGAAAGCTGAGGGGAGACCTTATGGCTCTCTACAAGTACCTGAAGGGAAGTTGTAGTGAGGCGGGAGTTGATCTGTTCTCCCTAGTGACAAGTGATAGAACAAGAGGAAATGGCCTGAAGTTGAACCAGGGGAGGTTCAGGCTGGATATTAGGAAGCATTTCTTTACAGAAATGGTTGTCAGGGATTGGAATGGCCTGCCCAGGGAGGTGGTGGAGTCACCATCCCTAGAAGTGTTTAAGAGCTGGGTAGATATTGTGCTCAGGGACATGGTTTCGTGGTTTTGATAGGGCTAGAAGTAAGGTTGGATTTTATGATCTTGAAGGTCTTTTCCAGCTGAAACTATTTGTTGATTCTAAGGTCTTCAAGTAAATTACAGAGAAAAAGCATTAAAGTTTGCAACTATTTCCTTCTCATCTAATCTGCAGAAATGGGCGCATTGCTGGGACTTGGGGTTTAAGCTTGAGTCTGAATGATAAATAAAGTACAGACAACTTCAGCCCTGAGGATTAAATTTTGGTCAAGGTATTAGCACCCAAGACAGGGTCTCATAATCAGTGGTGTAAAGGATAAACATTACCAGTGCCCATGCTGTGTGGAAGTGTGTCATTTACTACCATTTCTATTCAGACTTCCAGACAGACATGAAGGACAGTTAACCGATCTTTGTACTTTGTAACACGCAGAACTCTCTCCACCAGTGAAGACAGAAATGTCTTGCATTTAAAGTCATGAAGAGTGTTATCAGTATTAAAGAGCAAACACATGGAATCTCTTGCACCATTCTCACTTTTCTCTAGTAAAAGCATTGTTATGATGCTATTAAAGGAATAACCAGAACAACTGAAGTCAAACATAAGCACTATATCTGAAACAGTTTGTAGGCAACGCTGCATATTTTTAGTAGCATTTATGTGGGGTTTTATTTATTTTTCCTGAAGGACATAATTGAAGCCTCTATCTTCAGTACAGAATGTTTCTACAACTTAAATGGATGAGTCCAAAATAAACACCTCACAAAATCTCAGCTTCCAGGGGGATGGTCAGAGGAAATTTATGAAAACATCTAAATATAGCTAACTCCATAGTCCCTCTTTTCTTTTCCTGGACAACCAGAACTCAAAGTCCTTTTTCCCGATTTACTCACACATTATGGAAGCTAATAAATGAGGATCAAAGGGGTCCAGTGGCTTTTCCTTTTGTGCATCATGGCAGATGTCCTGTCACCACTCTCTCTTCACTATACTAGGAGTCTTTTACAGTCTTAGCACTGCCTTGGAGATCACACCTACTGCAATACTGCATAATGACTTGGACAGGCTTTCAGGTTGGCAGACCTGAAACCATTTAGCTCTTTACAAGCTGATATTCCTACAAAACAACCACTTGTGAGACAATGTACAGTCAGTATATGAATATTAACTTTCCAAATAATTTTGCAGCACTACAAAGTAAGCATGTGGAGAGGAATAGGGTGAAAGAAATTAGGTCTCCAGGTGCCACATTGCAGTAAGATTAATTCTACTATCTCATTTTCTTTAAAAAGTCCTTTTTCAGTGCTTGGACAGCCTTGTGACCAAGCTCATTGGATCATGCTCAATCTTAAGTCTTGTGAATTTTAAACAATAGTCACTATTTTTGTAATAGGCAGTGGGAATTTTATAAATCTATCATCCAAATCATATGTTCCTTTAACTATTTGTTCTGTGTAGTGAGCAGCGTGCAAAGAGAGCCCTCCAAAAAATCTGCATGGTAACAAGAGATTGCAAATCATAGGCTGCTTTTGGTGAGTGCAGAATCCTATTTGGGTGTTAGCAAACTGAAATCACACTGTAATGAAGCTACCGCACTGACAAAACTGCTCAGACAGTTTTATTTCTTTGTCATGCCTTACAACACCCCTTTAGAGAGTGAAATACTATTAATATCAATTTACAGGCAAAGAAAAAAAACCACAGAGATTCAGCGTAAGAAGATGAAACCTGATTGCAATCCTAATCATTGAAGAGTTCTTAGTTTTAATTCACAGATCAAGTTCCTCCATCTGTTTCTTAAGACAGGATCTATATCCACTAAGAATGAGATTCGCAGCCAGTTTAGACACCCTCAGTCCAAGTTAATGAAACACTAACAGTGGGACTTTTAGCTACATAAGATAATCACACTTGAACAGAAATGATGTATCTGGTAGACCTATCAATTCACATTTTTGGTATTTCTTTCACCACAGCTAGGTATAAGACTTCTAATTAATTCTGAATCTCTCTGTAGTGTCTGCAGTTCCCTGATGTATCCTGTGTACTGCACTTGGTAGCTTGAATTCAGGTCCCAGCTGTCTATCCCACTATAAGTTCAATGGTGCTTGTTGTGCATTTTATCACTATTAGACCTGTAAAAGGTCAAAAGACAGCTACTAACTTGAGTTCACTTTGTTACAGTGGGAAGATGTGGGTAGAAATAAATATTTTTGTCAAGGTGGCTGTCAAATCCAAAAAGAACACCCCAAAACGCCCAAATTGCTATAGTGGGGTTAGCATGTGAGCAAAGAAATTGGTGGTCTTTAAAATTTAAGGTTCCTTGAGCAGTAAAGTTTGAAACCATCAAGCTTTTAATTTCCATTACTGAGATCTATAAACTTTTGAATCTCATACACAAGAAGCTTTACAAATTCATGCTTTCTAACCTGACTTCACTGTGTAAGCCTAACAAAGAATTGATTTCCGTGTGGTTTGAGAATTCATAAACATAATTCTGAGCCTGTGAGACAGTTTTCCTTCAGTTAATAATCACAGAAAGCACCTTTTCAGCACAAGTTTGATCCCCTGCCTGATCCTTCGTAGGGACAGCCTTTAAGCTCATATTCACCATTTCTCAGATATTTTATAATGCCAATAAAAGAATATAGAGAGAGAGAGACAAAAGAATAGATAGCATGTCAAGGAAGCAGCTCTGAACAAATTTCTCTAGGGATTTTTCCTGAATCAGACAGTTGCAGTTTGCCTGTAGTTAGTGTTGTAGATAGGATTAGAAGAAAGAGCTAGGGATCATACAGGTAACAGACTAGTTGGCAGAGAGACAAATCACAGAAAAGCACAGAAAATGCAGCACATATTGGGCTGGATAGGTTAATGTTTCAACAGCTGCTCTGCATAAGGAATTACCAGGAAGGGCTTTAAATAAAATAACCCCCACCCCCCCACCCCTCAAAAAAAAACCCCAACAACAACAAAAAACCCATAACTTTCCTTTTCTTGGTATTATACTGATTTTTAAAATTTTATTTTACCACTTGGATTCTTAAATTAAAAAGAAAAAAAAATCTGTATCCAGCACTAATGACGTTATCAACATACACATTCAAGTCAGGCCATATTTCCATGCATATAAAGAGCAAACAAATCAGTTGGAAAATATAATAAGGTGTAGAATATCTAATATACATTTGTGTTGCAAAAACTCAATGTTTGAATATGAACATGGTCAGCAGCTTAGAAAAGTTCATCTCAGTTCTGCTGACAAATTGAAAAGTCGGCCTGTGCAATGAATGAGCATTCATTAATCAAATGCTAAATGCCTCTTGTAAGATGCAACATAAATGTAGTCTAGTATACATGTCTATGCTGCACCACTTTGGAGGGAGAACTGGCATAGAAAAAAGTAGTTTAGGATTTTTCCGAGTTCTAGACTGTATGCAAATAGCATTTTATAATCCTTATGTTACTGGTGAATGGGCAGTGATACAGATGACTTCTGACAAGAAGGTGGAATAATGAGAAAAGTATGTTATACATGCTTTTGTACTATGTACAATTTGACTTATCTATAGAAAGACTGGTATTAATCCCTCTAAGATAAATCTTACCAGAATATGATTTCATTAGAACAGTGAAAAAACCCCATGATATTAGCCAATGGATAGACTATAATTTTTAAAAAACAAATAATTTTTCCCCCTCACTTAAAAGTAATTCAGTATATATACTTTTAAAAAAATGTTTATTTAAGCTTCATACATTAGCAGCATCTTTCCATTTTGCAATTAGTGAGCAATCCAAGAACTAGCTGTCATACTACTTCCTTTCTGTCAGACCCACAAGTACTAGAATCTTAGTGGAAATTTTCAAATGACCAATGATCCCAAGAAACCTGACTGACAGTGGAAGTCCCTGAATTTTACTTTTAAATCCTTTTATTTATTTTTAAAGAAATTATATTTTTTGTCTTACTGTTCACATAAAACTTGATTTCACAATATATACTGAATAGGCTTTGAATGGGTCAATGTTTTAAGCCTGTTTAATAAAATGAGCTGAGAGAAAAGCTCTTACATGGGTAGTCTGACCAAAAGTTGGATGTGAATGGAAAAATACGCTTCATATGAGTCTCTGTTAACTGTATCAATACTTCCCTCAGCCTGAATATGGGAGCAGGCAGCAATCTGCAAAAATGGATTATGAAATGTAAGACATAGGAAAATTTTTAAAGGCATCAAAAAATAGAAAGGTATCAGACAAAAAAGCTCCACAATGTATCTTACAAGCTATTAAAAATATAGTGCTTCTCACTTACCTTAAATTTTCTGAACTGAATTCTGACTCCAGGAATTTGAGAAACTGCTCTCTTCCCACAGGGTCTTTCAAAGCTTCATCCATGCCAAACCCCCATCGTTTCACCCTCTGCTGTCCTGGCTCTTTGCTAGAGAAGAAAAAACAACAGAACCCACACTCAGCAATACTTCAGTATTCTAATACTCTGTGTTCATCATTTAGATGAAATCCTAAAGCTCAACAACAGATTTCTCACCTTCCAGATTGTATGTTGCTATCTGTGCAACATACAGAGATGAGCAAGCAGGCTGTGCGTACTTACATGGGATAAAGGTAAAACACATGCATTTACACAGAAGAATAAGGACTTCCAACTAGGAAATGCTATCAGATTTTGGGAGGTGGGTTTTTTCCCCCACACATGAAGCCTGAAAACTGGTTACTGTAACTTTTTACACAGAGTTATTAATCCATAGCTCTTCCCATTTTATGAAACTGTAAAGCTAGAAAGACCAAAAGGATACTGCATTGCCCTTTGGCCTCAGTATTTTCCTGCAGTACCTCTGTCTGAAATCTTCACATTTCAAAAAAAGACTGTTATATCCCCTTACCCCAAAATAAGAAATAAAATCATATACCTTGCCTCCAGTTCCCAGAAAGTGGTGTCATCTGATATCCAAGGGTTTGAGGGATCAGGGGGCACAAGAAAAGGATCATATTCCAAATACTGCTCTGTGTAAGCTAGTAGACTAGGAAAACAAGAGCACCAAACATTGTCATGTCAGAAGGTAAGGAAATCTGATCAGGTTATACCAATTAACAAGTTGCATCAACTGAACCATGGTAAGCAGGTGTGCACTCAGGTGTGAGCTCAGGCTAAAACAGGTTTGCTCAAGTCTTTTAAAAGTGGACCCTTAGAGAAGGAGAGGTGGCTCAGGTCTTATGAAGAGCTGAAATAAACTGAACTACAAATTTCCCTAATACTTCCATATAAGTCCTTTTTAGGGTTCCTTTAGGCACTAATAAATTAAATCAAGCAAACTCTTCCATGTACGTTTGCTTTCATAAAGAAACATGTTTTATGCCTCTATGGTTTTAATTATCAGTTCCCTTAAAATCTGTTCTAAAACACTGCAGGCTATTCAGGTCATATTTATTGGCCCTACAGCTGCTAGGACTCCTTTTTTCTTCTTTTAAATACAGTTAATATTTTTATTATTTCCTAATCAAATGCCACTATTTTCAAGATTATTGCTTCAAAAAACCCTCATCTTTTTTTTCCCCCAAATTCTTTGGTATTCATGAACTGGTCTGACTCATTTGAACACACTGAAAACTGCTTGTATTTGATAATTTACATCTCCCATGCCCTTATTCCCGCTTTCCATTTCCTTTTGCCTCATGATTATTGAAAATATATTGATAAGTGATGACAAATATTCTTTCTTTCATTCTTATTTATATTATATTTAGTCTGTATTCAAATTTTACTGTTCAGTAAACACAAATTCTCAGATTGTTCTCTTTATAAATATATATTTGTAGGTATTTGTATGTGTAAGCATACATTCACATGTATTAGCAGACACACATGCACAAATGTATATGAGAGGATGAAAAAACATTTGTATTTGGCTTAATTTCCTTTACTAAGTCAATTTTCTGCAATTTTCACTATCTTTGTATTTGATGTGTAAGATAGAGTGTTCATTTTCTCTATCTCATTTCTATCTAAGCTCTAGTTATTCTTACTGAGGGCCTTTTTGTTTTTATTTGCTTACTAGCCCCTTCCTGACAAATTCTGGTCTTATTTGGAGACACATTTCTACTAGTGTTACATCCTCTGATCCAAAGCAAGCTCAGACTCACTTCATTCAAGCACTGAGCTCCTCACCCAGCTACCTCTGCCAGTCAGTTCCCTTGCATTATCAGTGATTGCCCTTTTGAAATATCAAAACAGTAATGCCAGACCTATTTCCATTTAGCCACCCTGCCAATGCAAGGTGAAATTTGTGACCACTTGGTCAGAGGTTCTTTCAGTGATGCTTGGGTTTATAAGAAATGTATCATGAAATATCTGGGCCATCTTTTATCAATAAAAGAACATCATACCTCCCACTTAAAGGAAAGTCTCATCAGTTATTTCTATGACACCTGAGCTCTCTGGTCTCTCTTTCTTTGAAGTTATTTCATACTGACATTTTCCCAATAGTTACCAGTCTAATTGAAAAAGCAGAAGTAGTGACAATATACTTACCTCTCTGCAACTTTTGACATTTTTAATCTATGTCTGTCTAATTGCATTTGCCAGTGCTTAATCTGAAAGAAGGAAAGAAAAGCGAAGAGTTTTATGAGTAATTCATTGCTTGATTCTATTTCCATAACTTTTTTATTAGGGCTGTAATTTAACCTTAATTTATCCTAGGGCACAGAAGAGAAATTCATCTGAGTTAAAACAACATTTCACCAGTGTAATTCTAAAATAAATGGAATTTTCCATGAAAGAGAAAAGATTATACAGAGACCAAAAAAGGACCCATTATAAAATTTTCCCTAAAGGTTCATCAACAGAAATCCAATTAGCCTTTTTTCAGACTTTTGAAGAGAGCTACTAATTCTTCAGACATTTACCTTCTCCCAGTTTTAACACTTCAGGAAAAGATTAATGAAGCATTAACAGTAGTTAATGTGTGAACCCATGCGTGCATACAGGGGGAAGTAAGTACACTCCCCAAACCTTAAATCAGTGTTGAGAGGAAGAGCAAGAGCAAGCTGTCTACTGCTAAAGGGGCTAATGAGCTTAGCTATGCAAAGAACCCACTAACTGACCTACTGCTAACAGCCTTTAAGTGTTTAATCCAAGATACAAAAAATGTGAGGTTTTGTCTCATTAGTCTTAATAGAAGTTACATACTTAAATCAATATATCCTGAAACAAGGATTTACTAAAGGTTTACTAAACCTTTTCAAGATCTGTTCTTAACAGCTTCCCAGTTAACAATAATTTTTGGTTTAATACCTTCTTTCCTAGAAAGTTCATTTAAAAGTACATGTTTGTAGTTAATTTTTCAAACCTCTTGGTGTAGTTCATCTTCTGTAGGTGGCTTAGTCTCTGGTACTGGTGTGTGGGTTGGGCTGTGACTTCGAATGTCGTTTTGTAAGCCATAGACAGACTACACAAAAAATACGGAACAATGATGGATAGCTCCTTTCAGACAATGCTTTCTACACATGCCCATAGTAACTGCGATGGTTTAGTACAGAGTGCTCAAGAAGTTAGACGAGGTCATCTTTTTCTAACAAAACTGCAAATAAGCCATTCTCTCAGATAAAACTGTCCTTCTCTACCATGCTGTAAAATAAAGGCTCCCCAAGCCCTACAATTTCATAACACCACCGAACACAGGATCTACTTTGTTTTGTCACTATATTAACAGCATAGGAAACACGGTGGATGACACTGAAAGGTAGCTATTACAGTAAGTGGAGATGACTGGTAGAAAAAGAAAGAAGAGAATCCTGAAAGGTAGACTATCACAATGCATTATTTGGATGACTCCCAAATTTTCAATTACTGCTTGGTAAATCCGGACCTTTCACTGACATAAATAATGTAAGCTAAAACTTTCCCTAAATCCACTTTCCTTTTTAAAACATATTTTTCCATGGGTTGACATTAAAGTGCTTCCTTTGAGGTATATTTTCAAGTTCGAGTCAATCTACATTATTATGATACAATGGATTTGAAAGAAAGTATTGTTCCAATCCATCTATATATCCCTAGAGAATTTACACTGTTTATGTCTGGATTCTAACTTTCTCCACAATTTCTGGTTATCTGTTTAGGGCATAATTGTAAACTAGACACCTTTTTCATTAAGACCAGAATAAGAACTGCTGTTTACACTGCAGTTTGCATTGCATTTTAAATTTAATTTTCCTTACTTACTGACAGAAACATTTTAACATGCTTTATTCAATCTACTAAACAATGTGAATAAAGTACACAAAAATTAATTTTATTTGAATAATCTCTGTGCATTTTTTGAAAGCCATTCTTATGTGATACCATTTACATAGCATTAGCAAATTTGTTAATACTAATTCACTTCAGAGCTTATGAAATACTAACATGTGTTCACATATTTGTTCCTTGCAGCTGCAAGAAAAAAATTACTTCAAGAAACTATGGAACTTCATGCTATAAATTACCTCCACCTCCTGTTTTTGATATAAGTACTTACCTTTCTTGTTTTATGTGGATTTCTCATTCTTGAAGATTTTTTTATATCCACTTCAGTAGTGTTTACACATCCAGGCTATTAAAAGAAAAAGAAAGGAAAGCACAAGGATAAAATCTGTGAAGGAACTCCATGCCATTTTCCTTGATATATTCCTCCTCAGCTTGTAAGGCTAAGAAAACAAATAATCAGAAGCATATAATGGCTTGATATCCTCCTGCAACAGTCCATAAAACCAAAAAGATATAGTCTAAGGAAACATCTGAAGTACTATTTTGTCTGGTTTATTGTAAGAGAGAATCTTTTTCTATTTAGCCTTGTTTTCTGGACCTTATGATGGTTTTTAGGACAAGTTTTACTGTATACCTTTATGATGAATGTACAGAAATCAATGTACAGAGGAGCAGAAAATATCCAAATGCATATTCTAAGACACACTTGCACCACGGCCAGGTACTAGTTGCAGAGGGAAACTTCATAACAAAGGATGAGGAAAAGGTTGAGGTGCTTAATGCCTACTTTGCGTCAGTCTTCAGCAGTGGAACAAGCTATCCTCTGGACATCCAGCCTCATAAGCTGGGAGACAGGAAGGGAAAGCAGAATGAGGTTATCATGATTAAAGAGGAGGTGGTCAGTGACCTTCTATGCCACTTGGATGCATGCAAATCTATGAGACCGGATGGGTTACACCCAAGGGTGCTGAAAGAGCTGGCGGGTGTGCTCACCAAGCTACTTTCCATTATTTATCTGAAGTCCTGGCTAACTGGGGAGGTCCCAATGGACTGGAGGTTAGCAAATGTGACGCCCATCTACAAGAAAGACAGAAAGGAGGATCCAAGTAACTATAGACCTGTTAGTCTGACCTCGGTACCAGGGAAGGTCATGGAGCAGATCATCCTGAGTGCTCTTACAAGCCATATAGAGGGCAACCAATGGATCAGGCCCAGTCAGCATGGGTTTAGGAAAGGCAGATCTTACCTGACGAACCTGATCTCCTTCTATGACAAGATGACCCGACTACTGGACGAGGGAAAGGCTGTGGATGTGGTCTGCCTGGACTTCCGAAAAGCATTTGACCGTTCCCCATAGATTCCTAATGGAAAAACTGGCTGCTCATGGCTTGGATGAGAATACGATCTGCTGGATCAAGCACTGGCTAGACAGACTGGCCCAGAGAGTAGTGGCCAATGGTGTTAAATCCAGCTGGTGGCATGTCACAAGTGGTGTTCCTCAGGGCTCAGTGTTGGGACCATTTCTATTTAACATCTTTATTGTTGATCTTGATGAGGACATAGAGTCTATCATCAGTAAATTCACAAGATGACACCAAGTGAGGTGGGTGTGTCGATCTGCGTGAGGATAGGGAGGCTCTCCAGAGAGACTTAGATAGACTGGATTGCTGGACCAGTGTTAATGGTATGAGTTTCAACAAGGCCAAGTGCCAGGTCCTGCACTTGGGCCGCAGCAACCCCATGCAACGCTGCAGGCTTGGGGAAATGTGGTTGGAGAGCTGTCTCGCAGAGAGGCATCTGGGGGTTCTGATTGAAGAGTGAATGAATATGAGCCAGCAGTGTGCCCAGGTGGCAAAGAAGGCCAATGGCATCCTGGTCTGTATTAGAAATAGTGTGACTAGTAGAAGTAGGAAGGTGATTGTCCCCCTGTACTCAGCACTGGTGAGTCCTCGCCTTGAGTACTGTGTCCAGTTTTGAGCACCTCAGTACAAGAGAGATATCAAGGTGCTGGAGCGGGTGCAGAGGAGGGCAGCAAAGCAGGTCAAGGGTCTGGAGAATGGATCATATGAGGACTGTTTGAAGGAGCTGGGTCTGTTTAGTTTGAGGAAGAGGAGGCTGAGGGGAGACCTCATCACT
>WTSP01019173.1:0-81104 GCA_025331215.1 Actenoides lindsayi | reverse complement strand
TGATGAGTTGGCTTTTTGTATGTGTAGATGTGGTGTGGGAGGCGGTGGGTGGAGGGTGGGGGGAGGAGGGGGGCGTGTGAGGTGATGGAATGGCATACACCTCATCTGAAGCCTTTTATTTTCAAAGATTTCAAGTTTGCCAGCAGTAAATTGCTATGAACAGGTAACTTACGTGAGAGCTGTGCAGATTGATGTGAGGGACACAAGAAATTCTGGGAGATTTTTAGGAACAAAACAAGGGCGAAGCTTTTGCTGGTTGGAAAGAGATGCAACCCAGTACTGATCTTCTACTGCACCTGGTGGATTCTTACTGACACCCAGCTTTAGACAGCCAGGTCTCTTCCTGAACTGAAGCTGCATACTTCAGCAGGGACAGTCATGAGAGGCTCTGAGGGCAGAAACTGGGCAAGGTGTGACTGAAAGTAAGCTGATAGGAGAGCAGTAGCAGGAAAGTACAGGCAGTAGAAGTATCAAAAAGCTTCAGTGCAAAAGGGAAGGCAGCTAAAGGGTTCATCACTACTCAGACAACTTGGGTTAACATTAGGAGTTTAAGCCATATATTACTACCACTATACAAGGCTGTTCTCATAATTTGATTTAAATTATATTACTGGAAGTACCTAATGCAATTGTGGCCACAATTCACATTTTCTTCTTAGCTGATGAATATTTATTAAAATGACACTTGATATAAGATGGGATTTACTGTTTCTCTGGAGCTGCCACGCTTCATCTGTCAGTTTTTAGGAATAAATATCAAACACCTTTTCAATAAAGAGCAACACAAGAGCTTGCATTATTTGAACATTTTCATAAAATAATTCATTGTCTTTGTGGGAAAACCTTTGCTGGACAACATTTCATTTTATTCGTATGCCCCAATTAACATAATAAGTATGTGTTGGGATACAATTAGATCCAGCTGTGTTTTCTTTTTGTGTTGCTTTTTTAACTGGACTACCATAGTTCAAATAGTGAGATGCCTGTCAGAGTGCTCTGCTGCAAGATTCCCATTTAGTGTGTAGTATATAATTTGCATACTAATACTGTAAATAATTTTCAAACAGATTTCCTGGAAGAATTGAAACCTCTTCTATATGTGTAAATAGAATGCTTATTTCTTTCAGGACTAACATTTTGTATGAAAACAGTTCCCCCTCCACATACACAGAGGAAAGTCTTGTGACCTTGTTGAAATTCTCATACAGCAGGTTCATAACCAGGGTAGAATTTGGTCCTCATCTGTTTTTAAATAGCTGGCTGAAAAATTGTCATATATGCAAAGGAAACTTAGTTTATTTTCATCCATCTGTTAGTATGCCCTTATCTCCAAGTACAAAAGCCATTACATCGATATACAGCACAAGACATGTCAGTCCCGCCATGATAAATTCACTTCTGTGATAAACAGATGCAAGTAAATATTATCAGAAAACCACATATAGAAGATCTTTTAATCACTTCTGCAATTATTGAATAATCACATTAGTATGAATTCCAAGCAGTATAACTTTATATTGATGTTGTCTAGGAGTCTGCACAATAGGATTCTGCCAAGAAACACAGTAGAAGGAGGAAGCCTCCTCTGCAAGAAGAGGAGGTCCAAGAAATCCAGGTCCAAGAACTTACGTGCTTGGATCTGGCTACAGTTAATATTGGAAAACAGCAATCACCTGAGAGTATGTTTAGTTAAGAAATTTCCAGCTGATATAGATAATCTTTCCCTGATAATTGTCATCAGTGAATTAATTAATTAAGCACTTGTAATAGTGTTAACAGTAAATTAATTTTTTGACACCTGTAGCAACTCTTTGGAAGAATTAATTGTTTACATCAAATGGGGTGTTTTAACCATCTGATGCTTCCAGTCAAATGTGCAGAGTACCTAATATTTATAGTCTGTCTGTTGTACAGATCTGCACACATCAAGGGCCCTTTTTATTGTCTGGCCACGTAGTCAAAATCAATTGCTATCAACACTTTTTTGAGGTAAAAATCTCTATCATGTACTTGTAATTCTAGTAAGTGTGAAATCCCTGACAAAAAGTAAATTAATGTTTATAAGGACATCAGTTTAAGTTTTGATGGGTTTTTTTTTTTCTTTCTTAAAGAATAAATCAATTTAACTGTGAATCTACTTAAGCTAGAATAACCAGAACTTTTATCTCAGACAAATACAGCCATGTATGTTGGAGGGAATAAGCTCATGCACTGTGATAGGCTGGGAACTATCTGTCTGTATCGATGCTCTGCAGAAAATGATCCGAGGGAGAAGTGGAACATGAGTCAGCAGTATGTCCTTGCAGCAATGCAGACAAACCACATATCCAGATGCATTAGCAATAGCATAGCCAGCAGGCAAAGAAAGTGGTTATTTCTTTCTGATCATGAGGATACATCTGAAATAACACAACTAGTTTTGGGCCCCACAAACAACACAAGAAATATATTCAAACTGGAGAAGTCCAGTGGAACAGGTTTTTTTGGAGGCCTAACTGGTGTCTGATGCTTCCTAAAGGGGGCTTGCAGAACTAGACATGTTCCAGAGGTGCACCAGGAAAAGAATGGAGGCAATAGTCAGAAATTTCAGTAAACGAAATTCCAGTTAGCTATAAAGAAACATTCTTCACAATAAAAGGAAGAAGTTGTTTAAGAGAAGCTGTGCAATCTCCATCCCTGGTGAAGTCCAAAGCTTATTTAACCAAGGGCCTGGACAATCTTATTTGACTTCAAAGTTAGCACTACTTTGAGCATGATATTTGATTAGAGGACCTCCAGAGGTCCCTCTCAGTCTAAATTTCTGTGGTATAGCCTATGATAGTCATGAGGTGCAGGGAATGAAATTCAAATAATCCACCTTACGGAACATTCCAATGTGAAATTCATCACCCTGCCTTCCCCTCCTCACAACAGCAGAATGAAAAGACAAGACTGATATTTGCTTCCTTACTCCTGCCTCTGCCCTCTGTCAGCCTGTGGTGTGTACTCAACCCATAGAAACCTAGTGATGATTTAAGGAAATGTAATTTCACAGCCTCTTTATCAAAAAACACATAGCTGCTATTTAAAAGAATTATCTCATTTCAATATGCACACCCATAAATTCAGGGTGCCTTAAAGCAGTAACTATTTAGGTAGATTGATTCACATCCCTTACAAAATTTCACTGCATTTCAGTGTCAAAACACTATGAAATAGGTATTTTTATTTCTTTTGCAAGCATGGACAAACTTGTTAATTGCAAAATACTAAATTTCAAGATCTCCAGGCTCTCAAAATTTAAGCACTATAAATTTAAATAATGGGCAGGGATACAAACATGACAGATCACAACTTCAGCTTGGAAAAGATTAATTCATGCACCCAACCATAAAGACAAGGCAGAGATTGAAAGCCATCTTTTGCATTATTTGTAACAGTAAACTATCACAAATATAGTAAGCTTCAAATTTGAAATTTCCTGAGTGTCAAATATAAGTCTTGCTTCTGCAACAATCTATTCTGCTGTTTCTGTCATTGTTTCTATTTCTGTCATTTTTCTAGGAAGCGAGTCTTCTAACACTCAACAGTCACTATTCATGTCACTCACTTCTAAAGTAGGGAAAGGAAGCTAATTAGACAGTAAATGATAAGGAGAATACCAGCATTCATTTTTATTCGTAGTCCTTATATTCCAAGTTTGCTTGTGTAGCTTGCTGAATAGTTAAAAATCAAGGGGAGAATGGGTGCATGCAAAATTATAAAAAAAAAAGAAATGAGGAAAAAATTCCACTGGTATTCAGCTGAAGAAAACCAAGGAGTTATTAGCTGGAGGAATATCCAGTTTGACTCTGGTTATGTGGGAAAGTTTATTTTTTTCTTGTACAAAGTCTAGTATCAAAGGAGACATTAAAATCCTATATTGAGTTGTCAGTAATTGCTAAAACTGAGGCTCTCAAAGAAAAACACAGGCTATATTCTCCTGCAATGCACCAATTTTTCATTCCCTTGAGGTGGAAGTTATTGGAGTGTGCAGAAGCCACTAAGGCTTATAAGGAGACGTTGAGGTTTAGGTATAGATTATTTGCATATTTTGGGGTTTTAACTCAATTTACATACTTCGGGGTCAATGAGTAAAAAAGGCTTTGAAGTGGAAGCGCTGCACTATTAATGACTTGCTGGTGCAATAGAAAGTCTCAGAGGAACGTTTCAAATTTGCTAAGTACAAATGGTCAGCTCTTTTAACAGGATTTAGTAAAACAGCTGTTATCTTAAGGTCCAGTCAAAGGAAGGCTACACATTTCCAACCCTTTTAATATTTCAGAAAACTGTTTTCCTGTTAGTTATCTCATAGGACCTGAAAGCTGTTTAAAATGTAGCTCACTTTATAACTATTAGATCAATCAACATCAACTAAGTGATGATCCAAAAAGTGAAGAAAAAATAATCCCAGTCCCCATAGTTGCCTAAAACTGCAAATATGTAGCAATGCATAGGTGCTTCTGCTAGGGAGGATCTCACTGGCCTCTATTACACCAACCAAGGCAGTAAAGCCAAACCAATGATTACATGGACTGGGCTGCAGTCATCACTGCCTAGAAAAAAAGTACCATTACCTACAACTGAAGCACGTAATAATGGGTTTAATTTACGATCAGCTATGTGTATCTAAGCCGAAACACTCTTATGAACTTTATTAGCCTTTCAAAAAGTCTATGGCTTAATTACAATTTCCATTCGGATCAGAATCATATTTTCAGCTTTGAAAATAACTCTGACAAGTCAAGTGTGTGAGCATTGGGACTTCTTTTGACAACATCTCTAGTCACAAGTTCCCCAGTAAATTAGCAGATGTCTGAAGAAAGAGGAAAAATATGGTGAGTTTATTACAATACAAGTGATAGACTTTTTTTTTTGTTTTCAAATTTTGCAACTTATGCCCCATCTATCACAAATGTAGCATAACCCGGTAATTACAAACTCTAAACTAAGTTGGGTGGGTATTCCCACTGCAGGGTCTAACTACTTAATGAACATAGCCTTTATTCCATGGTTGAAATTGATGATACCAAACAGTCATTTTCTTCCTGTATATATATAGAAGCACTGTAAGTTTTCTAGAAGTATCAAGACACTATCATGTAATAGATGGGACCAGCACTAAATTTTCTTCTCTGAGATTTCCAAGCGTATGCATTTGTCATACACTCTCTATATATCTTTTTTTCAGTAGCATCATATTCCCATCTTCTGTACAATTATTTTTAGCACAATTATCTCTTTGGAAACATGCCTTTTTGATTCAGGTGTGTAACTGACACACAAGCACTGTGACTGGACTTTTTATATCTGCTGTTAAATTACAGTGCTTTTAGAGAGGTCCTAATTTCATTGTAGTTCTAGTAAGAAGCAAACATAGAACAACAAACATTTGGATTACAGTCCATTATGGCCATGGTAACTTCATATATAAAATGTAATAAGTGTGTAAGTTTGATGATGACTTAGTAATACAGCTTCTATCAAGTTTTCACCTCTGCAGAACTCCAGACCAAGCTTCTCTAAAAACAGCTCTCAATTTTTCTAGCTTTTCCTATGGACCCTCTCTTCTGGTTGAAACTAACTCATCTGGGAAGTACAGCTATACCTTCCAATTATCATCTATAAATCATATTTAACAATTAGAAAGCAAATCCCAAGATTGTTCACAAGTATAAATTCTGTAGCAGAATGTTTTAGATTTCATTCCCAGATGCCTCATAAATTTGGCAGATTATCAGGGAAAAAAAAATATTAAAACCTGCTTGTTCTACTAACACATTAGCTATTTTCACCAATTTCTACAGCCTTTTAATTATGTATCTTAAAAGAGCTGTGTTATGCTACTAAATATTATCTTTGTGGAACTCAAGACAGGGTAAATAACAACGTATGGATTCAATGTGACACTGAAATAAGCAAATACAACTTGGAACCGGACTTGCACAGAATAGCCTTAAAGTTTATTACATTCCTTAATATGAATCTATTTTAAAAATGTGATACATCTGATAATATGTTGCAAATATGCCTGAATGTAGTGATCTACAGTCAAGTAGTATTATGGAAACTAGTTGTACACAACTGCTAAAACCCGTCTATTTCAGCTGATAATTATGTACAACCTATTGGGATTTAATTAAATAAATACAGCTTTTCATTTTTTTCTTTTCTTATTCATTCATTGAACTGGTATTTTAGGCCACAGAATACTTAATGTCAAATCATATTGAACTGCTTCCTTCAAAGGAAGGGATTGTCTTAATTCATGAGAATTATTGAAAGCTTTGTTAGGATTAAGTGTTCTCTTTTGTCAAAGGTTTTTAGTAGAAAATGATGCAGGCAGCATAGAATGAATTTAAATGCTGAATATGTGTCCTCGTTAGCTAATTTCATATTAACTCATTAAAGAAGAGAAATAAATAATATAAAGTTCCAAACTTATTTATTAAATTGAAATGGATGAGCAATAAACCTGATTGTGTCATCCACTAGGACTATATTGATGCAGAAACAAAGAATTCTTGATAAATCGCAGAGAAATGCATAAGCATTTAGGCATAAATTAAACCCACTATAGGCAGCCTCATGTGAAGGACAGAAAACTTGCCATTTGGACCAATAAGTAAAATCAATACATGCTTTATTCAAGGAATTATTTGGAGATCACTTACTACTATCAAAATAGCAATAGTTCCACTGGTATTCTGCAGTGGACTTAATCAAATCATGACAAGGCATGCAATTACTGGATAAAAGTTTAATTGCAAGTTGTTTCTCTTGTTTCGACAAGACAAATGAAGTTAAAAGACCATTAGGCAAAAAGGAGACAACTGATCAATTAGTTTGATCAAGTTTTAATTATGTTTGCAGCATAGTAAAACTCAGATGGTTTTCAAATTAAGAGATGGGAAGTCTCAGCATAGCATTTAGGATTACTTAAAATTTCAAAGGCTTTCAGCATCTTTCAAAAAAAAAAAAAAGAACCTGCTCTGTACAAGTTTCCTGTTTATAGCTATTTGTATTCTCAAACTAGTGTTAAGATCTTTTCCCTGAGTATCATCAGACACATAAGGAATTCCAGTGGCTGAGCAAATCAAGGACCTGCTTGGAAGAGGAGAAGAGGAGATACAGAGAGATTTTCCAAAAATACTAGTAAATTAAACCATAAAATTAATCTATAGGCAATAGAACATCTCAAACCGTGACAGGGAGTCTCACATTCTCACATACTTACTTGTTTAAGGACAGATATAGTGCAAAGCTGGGCTTTCACCTTAAGAGAACAGGGCATATCGTTTAAAAAAAAATAAATTTTAATGGCGTGTGTGTCAGAGAAACTCACAATATGAAAACTAAACTAGAAGTTGTTCCAAGGAGTATACTACTTCATGGATGTTATATGCTTAATTCTTTTTGAAAGTTAATTTAATTTCTAATTACTTTGAATTTACAGTGGACTATTTTCAAGTTTGTAGTGACTAGTTTTCAAAACCAGAAATTATTTTACAGAAATTGGATCCATCGTATTTATTCAAGTAGTATTAATATCAATTAAGGCTGTATTAATGTGATTTTTATGTATGTGAAAATTCCAGTGTTTGTAACACTGTGGCATAAGAAAACCTGTTACACTTATCTGGTCTTTTGCCTCTATGCTAAACATGAAGAGTTATTATTGCTTTCTCAATTTTTTTCATTCCAGAAGGCAGGAAACAGCTGTTACACAGATTCCATACGGAAGAATTTAAGTTATTCAGTTGAAAAGAAGTAAGAACAGGAAAATATGACCACATGTCTCTGAAAATGTTGATGGCAAATATAGGTGACATTTAGAAATTGCTATCTGCCTTTTGACTTACAAGATACTTGGCAGAATGCTTTGGATTAAAGCAGCAGTTTATAAAAATCTTCCTCAAACAGATGTGAGTATTTTCGGAAAATAAAACATTGTACAAGGCTTTGTTTCATTACCAGAAGTGCAATTATCTGAGACTGACAATTGCTGCTTTGGCTGCATTTCCTGCCTGCTGGAGAGGTAACTCCCTTGTAAGGATATACAGTGAAACAGGTGCAAAAGAAGACATGAAAATTGTATGCAGATATATCACTAGAGAATTTGGATGGCATGATTCACATTTGTTTCTCAGAAATCCTTAAAAACTTTCTGAAAATGTTACGATAAAGTAGACAGAAGTGTTCTCTACTAAACAAGTGATCAGTAAAGAACAGTCTAGGATTTGTAGCACTCAATGAGTGAAATGAAGGATTGTGCCAACTTAGCCAATCAGCCTGATTTTGAAGGACAGGATGGAAAAGTCTTTAAAAACAAAAGCAATGAAAGAAAAGAAAACCCAGAACAAATAACCGCAAGTATCCACTGCATAACCTGGCAATATTACATACTGGTGTAGCATGTGTGACAAGGTTTAAAAAAATTAAAGATTGATGTTTTCCTAGTTTGCTACTAAGAAACAATGGCATTAAACACCCAAATCCAGTAATCATACATATTTCTGAATTTTATATCATTAGTAAATTATCTTAAACCCACACTTGACCGTAACCTTGTTTCTCTCCATACTAGACATACCCACCCTGGATACTTTCTCTTACTGTATTAAATCACACAAATTTTTATTTTCTTTTTCACAGAATCATTTAGATTATGAAAGACCTTTACAATTGTTGAGTCTAACCTTTACCAATATTCAGTTTTTTTCACAGAAAGCAAAATGATCATTCAGCAAATCAGTGGTAGTAATGGGAACAGGTCCTGCAGATTGGGTTTAACCATTGGGTTTATGAATGGCAAAATGGAAGCACTAGATCACACCTTGACAGATGCTCATGCTTTATTAAATCACAACATAACTAAACCATAGCCAGAGTTTAAACTCTGGAGAGGGACATACACTAGTGTATGTTTCTAGCACAAGTTAGAAAACTGTTGCATATTTCTCATCTTCGTTTTAAAAACAACTGCACACAAATCTGCTAAATGTAACTGCATTAGAATCAACATTCCAACTGGTGACAAAGCCCCGAGGCACTGGAGAAAATAAGAAGTTTTTTTCAACTTATTATAGGTAAGAAGTATACAGATGACTTTCAAGAGAAAAGGATACTTCCCCCATTATCTTATGAATTAATCTGAATATCAGAAAGTATCCAACAGGCCTTTATTATGCATTTCCTTCAAATTACATTAATGTGTAACTCAGGAAGAAAAATGAATCATTTGTAGCAGCAAGACATCAGCTGTCCTTGCTTGCTACCAAAAAGAGTTAATTTTACAAAGTTGCAGCTCCTCTGCTCCTAATGTATTTAATTCGGGTTTGAGAATGTTTCAGGGGATTTAGTGTTTTAGTACCTGTTTGGCCCTTTTTAACAAGTGTAAAATTATGGGTTTTAAACAGAGATAATAATTCAGAAAAGCTATGAGTTCTTTTATGAAGACTTTAATCAGAAGCATGACATTTCTTTTCAAAAAAGAGCAACTTAATTGTTTCTTACTTCCACAATTTAGCTTTATTTTTTAATGCTTTGTAATGCCCTAATCCTCCTAACCAACTTTTGCTCGGTTCCAGAGTCTGTTATCAATAGAAGTTTCAAAATTATGAAAATGAAGCACTTCTGAGGAAGGTGAAAAGAAAAGGAAGGCTTTTAAGATATTTTTACTCTGCCAGAAAAAAAGAGAAATTTGTCACTATATGTGATAAAAAAAAAAGTTAATCTCGGAACTATGTTTGGTACTGGCTATACCTTAGGAATAACAGCATGGACTTTACCCTAGGTCTGCTGCTCAGGATCTCAAGGGATTTTATACAGCTCTCCCTAACACATATTTCTATGATTTTACTATGTTTGGTATCTGAACTAGTAAGATTAAAAGGTTTTCAGGAATGTCTCTGAGAGCCGCGGTATCTACAGCTGAAGCTCAGTCATGTTGTTTCTAGCTGCAAGCTACGAGCTTTCTACATAAAACAGCAACTGGAATTTACAGAAATAACTGAGACTCTACTCCACATTACACTAAAATACACACCAAAATAAAAAATTAAATACATAGTGAAACTGCAATTAAATACATATTGGAATGGATACTGATCAGTGAGATACCAAAACTATTCTCTTAACTGTCTCTTAAGAGAAAACTGAGGAACAGATGACTACTTGAAAAACTCCCCTTTAAATCCACTTCCTCTGGTTCATCTCCAAGCATCAGCTCACTCAGAAAACCTAGAAAAAAGCTGTGGGCACCAGTCAGCCAGCTGATCAAATGTAACAGCCATGATGACTTTCAAGCATTTTTCTGTCTCTCAGACTATGGCACACATTTTCCAGGGCCTCTAGAATGACCTGCAGGTTTGACATTGATTTGGGACCCATGAAAGAAAGGTGCTTTTTGAGGCAAATGCTCTTTACACATCAAATCTTGGTTCATTTCCTTTATCATAAACTTACCAGTCACAGTGACATTTCTGATACCCAAATTATGCTCTTTTTCTGCAGCTACACTCTCCTGATTTCACTGTCATGCAGCTGTCATTTTTTCATGTTTCCCATTTTTGTAGCACACTGCTGCACTGTCCTTTTTGACTGAGGGCTTGCTTCTCTCTTCTATCCCTTTCATCACCTTAAAGTATATCTTTTTAGTAATAAAATACAGATGCAGCATTCATAGATTATGTTCTATATGTAAAGTTCTGTACCAGCACTGTAGCCAGGTAGGTAAGAAAAAAAGCAACTAGGGACCAGGACAACTGAAAAAAAACTCTGAAAGATATTTCTTTACTCACCTAAACAAAAAAAAAAAAAAAAAAGCAAACAATGAAATATTTGGTTCTCAAAATTAATTTACCATAAAAAAATAAAAACAAAAACAAATTTGGGTTGGTTTTGAATGACACTGTCACTGTCCCTAGAGTCTGAATTTTTATCAAAAGATGAAAAAACATAGATAAAAATAAGAATTAATCCCAGATTCTTAACCAAACATTACCTAATTTTCAAAAATCAGCTTTCAAAATTTGCAGCAACACTTCTGTGAGCTTTTGGTGTGTTTTGGGGGGCCTTGAAAATACATTAGAAATTTTAATTATCTCTAACATGATCTTCCTCTTTTCAGTTGTTTTCTTTTTTTAATTTTTTGTTTGTTTGTTTCAATAGAACCATCTACCTTTTACTGTGACAGTAAATTCATAGCTATGTTTTGAAAATTATTATTTCACCAACTAGTGAGAGGAGCTGGTTAGTCAAAGTAGGAACCTCTCCATTCTTCTATCTATATCTCTTAAAATAAGGACACTACGTTGCTGACTGTAAGCCAGCCTTTTCCCTCTGATATTTGCTAGGTATGTCTACAGTCAGATTAAAAACATCTGCTGGACTAGGCAGATTTATCCACAGTTCAGCCAAAGCTTTTAATCAGATTCAATTTCCTCATGTCCTGGTCTCTTTAATTCTCTCCTTATTTTCTGCCTATATCTTGACTTGAAACTTTGACAATTCATCTTCCCTTCCAAACCTGGAAATAGCATCTCATTCCCAGATTCAACCCCCTTAGAACCATTTCTGCAGCTAATATAAAAGTTGTCTGCACCTTCAACAGAAACTTTCTGTGTCTGTTCTATATGTAGCTCCCATGAACATCAGATGGCAGATAGTTTTCTGTCCTCCTTCCTTATTTTATGCCAGCGACTAGACAATAATATCCCAGTCTGATTGCATTGAATGCCTGTGGTTTGAATCTTTCACTTCAAATGATTTTCTCTACGTGACAATCTAAATCCTACCTAAAAATTCACTTCTTCTACTGCTTTTTCAATTGCACAGTCACAAATGCAAGCTGACCATGTCCAAATTTATTTCTTTTTCATTTGAAACTTTCTCACTGTGTTCACATCCTTTACAGGTACCATCATCTAACTTTACTTCCCCAGAGCATTTTGTTTTAGTTAAGTAGCTTTTCCCCGTGTCACAATGGAAGACAGAATCCACATTTGGTTTCATTGGTAATCCTACCAAACTCTACACAGAAAATTTAAGCTTAACTGTAGGTACAGAAAACAGATATAATTCTATAGTAAAGAAAAAAAAGTGAGATTACTGCATTCTCACAGTTTAATTGGACGTCTTATGACATTTGACATTCTTTCTCAAAGTTTTAGCTCTCCGAGGTAGTCGATTATGTAAGACCCTTTTTTTCAAATTTTATTTCGGATGGACTTTGACAAGGGACTCAGACAAATCATGTTTAGGCAGTGTATTAGTCTCACAGCTCAAAGCCAACAATATCTAACCTTGATGTACATTAAAAATAGCTTGGAAATATGACCAGAGTGAAGTTGAAAGGCTTAGCAAGCAAAACAGTAGATTAAAAAAAAAGTCAGATTTATTTTCAATTATTTTTAGCTATGCTGATAATTTTGGTTGTGTGAGTCATACCTTGGGAAACCTTTGAGATGGTAATAGTCAAAGACAGGTATCTTCTGATTCAAGAAATTAGAGTCAACAAATCTATACTCTGAAAACCCCAAACTTGAGTGTACATACATGCATCTGCAGTCTTCAACAGCAGAATGACATAAACCATAGGTCCTGGAAAAAAAGGGAGATGGGCCCCGTCCCCTGGCTGTACAGCGCTTATATCTGTTCCCAGGCTATCCCAGTGCTTCACAGAGGCTGACATTTACCAGTGGCCCCACTCAAAGGAAGAGCGGCCCCACCAGTACTCACCACCGGTCGGTGCACATCCCAGAATGCTCTCTCCTGGCTGTCAAGTATCTTCCTCTCTATCTTGTCTCTCTTCTTATCAACTCTAGGACATTTACGAGAAACATTAATAATGACAGTATTTTAAACATAAGAAGTGTCCAATCACTTTCCCCCTCCCTTTTCCCTTCAAAAAGCATGCAAAATCACAATGCCTCGTCTTAAAAGGAACTTACTTTGCTTGTGCTTCAGCTTGCATAAAAATAAACTCCCATTTCCGAGCAAATGCTCGCTGTAGCCGGGCCAAACTCTCCTGAAAATACATCACAATTGTAGTGGGTTAGGCTATAAGCTATTTACAATTTAATAGGCTTTAGTTTATCTTTCCCTCCTCATACCACCATCACATGCCACAACCCCCACCCCCCAAGATGTTATACGAGTCATGATATCTGTGCCACTGTAAATATACCTCACTTATCCTATATAAAGTCTTTGCTTGACACTAAATGGGATGGAATACTAGATCTATCTACTTCTGAATGCCCCGACTATTTGGATTTTGAAACTCTTATGACAAAGGTGGATGCAACCTTCAGCAGAACATGGGATTTCTGAAGCATTTTTACATACTGGGTGCTGAGTAATTTTGTAATAATACAAAGAAACATTCTTGTTTTGGAAGTACCTAATACTGAAAGACAACAGCAGTACTTTCCATACTCAGTGATCCACATGAAAATTCCCATCAGTCATCTATATAAATGGTTTGCATTGAACAATGTTGGTTTCCTATCAATTTATTTAAAATAAAATGATAAGAAGCTATCAATATTTTGGTAGTATAGGAATCTTCCAAGACCTCCCCAGCTATCCTCATTAAAAAAACCAAACTATAGACTATAGCTCTTCAGTACTGTGCAGGATATGTAGATAACCTACAACCTACTAATTGCAACAGGAAGAAGATTTGTAAAATCTTAGCAAAATTCTTTCCTCTTAGTGATGCTGGAACTGTTTCACCATAACAGTTTTTCCAGTCTCTCCACAGCTTAAATGGCAGCAGTATGCAGTCTGTTAACATGCTGAAGGCTGAGGTTCTTACCTTCCTCCAAAACCACCCCAGTTACCTTTGTGCACTACTTTTACTGAGACTAAGTGAAAAATTACCTGTAAACTTCCTAACAAAAAGTCTTGCTCTAACTATATTTTTGTGCATTGTAACTATATGACATAGTTACTGAAAATAAAGACTGCAGATAGTGAAGAGGAGACTTTCTAGAGATCCTGTCAATACCATTAAAGTCTCTCCTGGATTGTATATTGGAAGTGAAATTTCTAAGGCATGTAAGTATAAAATTATGCATACCCCACAGTGCAGTACACTGAAAAGCAAGCTTGTAGCAGAAGAAGCAATAGAGCGTGTCAGCATGGTGCTGCAGCTGTAGTATCTGGCATGTCAAGAGTCCTGGCTGACTATCCTGCTATCATGTCACAGTAGCACAGCTGGACAGCTTTCAGCACAGAGCCAGGGACGTTCACGCATCTTATGTTGACAATTTCATGAAAAATTCAGGAACTTTTAGGGGGAGAGGGATGGAATTCAAGACATGTCTCTCTTCAGTGTGTGCTATCCCCATCAGCTAATCAAACTCTCTCTTTTTCTGTCTATTCCTGGCCCCAATTATCTTACTTTGCCTGGGGCACAGAACACTGCCCAGGGAGTGGGAAGTGCCTTTAGTCTGACCCTCTTTGCTTCTTGTCTATCTGGCATCACTTTAAAGAATGAGATTTATGTTTCTCCATCTACCAAGTGCTTGTGAAAATGTTGCCAGAGATCTTTCATTCAAACCTTAAACAGAGTAGAGTACAATCGCTTTCAAACACTTGTTGTGTATCTGGGATTTGTGAACAATTATTTCTGAGCCTGGCATGGTGATCTGAGCCGAGTAAGATTAGAGATAGACAAAATCTCAATTTTGTCCAGACAGCCTTCACTACAATCTCTCAAAAAGCATTTATGTCTACTGAGCATTGTCAGACCCACATGTTGGCAGAAGGGGATAATTAATAAATTTCACACATAATGTCTAGATTTCTCATGCTTAACATTATTTCACATGCTCATTAGGCCCAGCAGAGAAATTTATTTTTCCCCACATACTTACAGCTTCATAGTCTGCCAGCTCTAGCCTTGCTTTGTTTTGCATTGTCCGCTTGCACAGGTAAACGGCTGGAATGGAACAACACAACACAGAATTTGCAACTATTTCACAAACAGCACACCAGAAATCTGGAGGCTTTATCTCTATTTTACTGCTAACTTTTTTTTGTTTTGATTTCTCCCTCTGTTCTAATAAGCTTTAAATACAGGATCAATGCTACTGGTATTGTAACTAAAATGATGGGTCAGATACAGAGATTCATTAAATAATTATAAACTCTGTTTTATACAGCAGACATCATATGCAAAATGCATGAGGTACTTGGGGTGAGATTGTTTAATGGCCAGGGAACAAGAACATTAATGAGAAATGGCAAAAACATTTTTAAACTGTGTGTATAGCTCATAGCATGTAAAAATTTTATTAGGAACTGCTGTGATATTAGTCAAATAGGTTCTTACAGTCATGTATACATGATTTTGTTTATTTTTACTTTATATTTAGAAATCATAAAATTTCAACCTGAGAAGATTTTACTAAAAATTAATTCCAAATAAATTTCAATCTCATGTGGATTAGTCTACTACAACCAATATGTAAAAAAGAAAATAATGTGAGATTAAAGAAAAAAATTTTTTAAAAGTGCCATGTAATAGATATAATCAGAAATCAATATTCTTTCATTTATTTTCTGTCTCCAAAATCCTTCAGCAGAGCTGTTGTGCCTTCACATCATTCAGACAGAGCAGAATCCTAGCTAATGAAATGGCATAATGACAACTAAACTCAAAGCTAAATACTGAAAGGATGCAGGGATGAAAATGAAACTTAGAGCTACATAAACAGCACAGTGGTTTGCACCACATTGCTTGATTCTGAATTCCATATGCATGCCATTAACCTTGAATGAAGTACATTTCCAACAGACTTTATTTAGTAACAAATACTTCACATCAACTCTAAATATTGTACAGCTTCCCCAACCAGCAAGGCAATGAGTGCAGCACAGTTTCTTATTGTGCAATATTTACCCACCTTCTCATGTGTGAGATGGAGGAATGTTTTGATTAGTGTAGGTAGGAAAACCTTAACTTATCTGTGCTCTCTACAACCAGCAAAAAGAGCCCATATTTACTGGTTGTGGTTAGGAATGTTCCTGCTTCCTGATTGCCAGTTTGTCCGCTACAGAAGCAAAAAGGAATAACTTCACCTAGGAATCTAAGTTGCAGTCACTAGGAAGAAGGAAGTGCTCATCTTATGCATAGCTTTGAAGTTAAGGTAGTCAAACGAATTATATTTTACAACTCTATGGAAACTTCCTGTCAAGTCACTTGCAAATGCATACAAACCCACTCCACTAAATGTTATTTCAGTGTTCCAAAGCAATTTCTGTGTATACAACATCTAAAAATACAGATGCAAACCCATTTCATGCACCAAGTATAGCAGACAAAACAGTTTCTATAGCCTTAGTTTCCTTGCATTTTAATATCAGCATACATTTAGAATAATGCATTGGCATACATGCTGAAGTGTCACAAAAAGAGGAGGGGATGAATTCTGGACCCTTTGTATCTATGTTGCCTCTGCAATTAGTATAGTAGTAAGAGAATACTAAGGAGAGAGATGTTCTTTGTCATCTAGCTCATTTTACAATTAAGTATTTTCCTCTTTTCCTTAGAAGTTGGCTATTTAATTGAATAAAATAAAATAAATTAATATCCCTAAACCCCCTGAAAATATTAACAATAAAAACCATATTTAATAGAAATGCATAGACAGCTCTGAAAATTCCAGGAGTCAAATTTTGTCTAGTCCAACTAGTCTGAACAGAAAAAAACCACAAACACCCTGTTCTCTGCACTTCAGTAAGCCCTTGTAAATCACATTCTCATGATCTCTGTATAAGCACCTTTAGTTAGCTTAGCACTTCCTTGAGTCCCATTGCAGGTATATTTTGGGATTAGCATCTCCTGCCACCTCTAACAAAAATCATTGCTGCAGAGGTGGCTGACTGTTCAACTTTCTGACAGGATAGTTTTTAACAAAAAAGCATCTTCAGATCACAGAGTTCTTAACACTGACAAAACCATCACCAGGTCACCAGGAGCAGGAGAGAGGAATTAGCTTGCCACATTATTAATCTAATGCTGTGTCTAAGAAAACTCTTTTCACTGTGTGACAGTACCACAGTATTTTCCCTTCAGGATTCTCTTAATGACCCTTTTTGCTGCAATTCCATAGAAAATAGTCCATATAAGAATGTTTGGTTTTCATTATGAGCATATCTTAGCCAGGACTCAAAAAATCATAGTCATCCCTCAGACCTTTTATCTCTGGAATATCCAGATCCCCAGCCCTTCAGGATTCTAAAGGTTATAATACCTCTGTCTTGTATTCTTTATGTCAGAAGTGTTTCTATATACCAGTGAGGAAGAGGCAGAATATGGTCAAGATTTAGGTATTTCGATGACATATCCACTAGCATAGCAGAAAAGAGTCGCGAAGGACATTCCTGTTCTTTAACTCAATTTACTGCCATTGCTATGTGCTAAAAATTACATCCTTGTTGTAGAAGTACATGCTTGAGGATCTATTTAAGAGCTACTTGTAGTCACACGAGAAGCTGGCAGCAGCTCCAAAATTGGAGTTCACCAGTTCACACTCTCATTAATACATTCTTTGGCTTGCCTGTAACAAAATTCACCACCACATTGGAAAGCAAGAACGTGAAAATCGCTCTCATTCAGCCGGAACATTTGAAGGCACAGAGAAATGAGGTTTTGTTCTTCTGATTTTTATAGCAATGAGATCAGAAATAAGGTTTCACAGGTACCACTCCTTTTCTGCACCAAATGTACACATACACAAGTGTGAAGTAACAGCATGTGTCTGGTAGCCTGACCCTGAGCATGTGGGGAGGATGCCAGTCAGTTTCCCTCTCAAAGCAGAATCTCAAACCCTCAGCATTTCAGAAATTAGTGTGTCTGTTTTTATAATCCCATGGTATGTATGAGTTTTCAGTGGTTTTACAGCTTCATACAGAAGTATAATTTGCAGGAGGGATCTCCAACTAGAAGCTCCTTTAATTCTCTGTAGAGCTCTCTACCCCCATAAAGGTCCTTGTCAGAGCCCTCAGTATACCAAGGAGCCATAATTGCTCTGAGCAGCCCATACAGGTTCTCCTCTGAGGTCTCCTGCATGCAGTAACTGTGCTTAAGGCCAGTTACTTCCCCTGGCCTCAGCTTGAGCTATGTTGCAGATACACCTTTGACCAGCCCTTTAACTTAGCAATGCTGCCTTAGCTTTCTGGCTTGACCTTGGACCTTCCTGGTCACTTGAGACTGTTGGTGAGGACATTGCTCCTGCCTGCACTGTTGCCACCCTCAGTTCTTGCTTACCTTCCCTTGCAGAGCTACCCACTCTTGCTGCTCCATGACAAGGGTGCTGAAAAATGCTTAATGTAAGGATGAATGATATGCAAGGAACAGGGTCTGATTAATAACCTCAATTTGCTAAATATGGACTTCCACATACACTCTTCTTTTTAGAACCAGTGTATTCTAATGGATTTTGCAATCAGTGTAATTGCATCCACTAAAGGGAATTGTATATTAGATGCTATAGCTTTTGCTTTAGAAGTGACTGATTATCATGAGAAAACAGATTTGCCCATAATTTTAAGAGCAATATTAATACTCAATATTTCATAATGGACGATGGTCAGTGATATTATAAATGGGCATTTGAACCACAAAGCAGTACTAAACCACAATTTGGTAGTTGTGCCGTAAATACAGACTACTTGCTCTTGAAAATTGTGTTCAGGCATTCATAAAACATGGTCAGTGCGAGAGCTTAAAGTGAGATTGAAAAGTGTTCTAGTGAGAGTTGCACGAAGAGGGTGTCTGGGTTTTCCCTCTTGCAAGTTTTTCAACTGTTCCACCCAAAATAATCTGTTTTCATAGTTAGCTACTTTCATTTCCTATTCTTGACTGTTCACTTGTACTTGAAAGCTCCTAAGAAACCTCTATTTTTTTTTCCTTTGAATAAGACAATAGTGATAAAGACAGGTTTCATTCTAGAAGCAAGAAACTGTACTGAGTACATATTATATTACACACACTTACTGAAAAAAACCCAGAGTTTTCATCCAAAAGTTAAACTGCAGAATTTAGCCTGTTGCTAAACAGGGGCTAAATCTTCCCTCTCACCACAGCAGAGAAAAAGCCTCAGCTAAATTCAATGGAAGCACAACTGGGCCTCTGAAGACCACGGATAATGCCACCTACACATCCACCACCTCATACACAAACTTAAACTCTTTACATAATTGTCCCAGCACCAGTGGTGTTACAGCTTGATTCAGCCCCAGATGGTGGGTGGAACTTTCAGCGAACACTCATTATCTCCATTAAGGACAGATTAAATTTATATGCTCTGTGAGTCAAAATTCTGGTTTTAGAGTCAGTGTGTACATGCCTAGTCAGTATTTAAAGAGCAAAGAAAATAAAGAGTACAGCAAGGTCTGAGGGTTTCAAAGTGCCCTGTGGGCACACAGAAATTCTCCCTCCATATGTGAGAGCCTGTGTCAGATGGAGAATTACAGGACAACAGGTACAGAACATGACTGCAGGGTGGAGAAAATGAAATCAACTATCTTATTAAACATTTGGATTTCTAGAGCTATTTATAACATCATTAGGTCTATGCTTTTATTCAATAAAAATAATAATTTTTGCTCTTTGCGACAGCTATTGAATTTCACTTAGTCTTAAAAAAAACATGACAACTTTTAAGTGGAAAATGGGTCACCATGTAACTATAAAAGAACCGCACTTTTCAGTAAATGCTAATAAAATTAAATTAGGAGGAAGAACATGGTAGCCTACGTGCACTAAATTGCCAAATGGTCAAAAAAAACCCTTCTGAAACTCACCTACTATTTCTATAACATTTAAGGAATGCAGTTTGATTGCAAGTTTAGATAGGTAGAGGACTTTATTACAGAAACCAAGTGAAAGAAAGAAACCGAATTTTGAGCTACCAGAGTTCAAGAATTAGGAAAAGGCAAATTAATCTTCAAGACACGAAAATCCCTAGATGATGTTGGTCTGGAAAGTGCTGCAGGGTGACAAAGATAGGTATGAAAGAGAGGTCACTAAAGCTATATAAACTATAGGATTAGATAAAGAATATCCTTTTGTCAAATCTGATTTAAAATTACATCCATTGATTTATTTCATACTTCTTTATGTTATCAAAATGTTTTCAATTTGCATGCAAGAATTTAATGCTTGGCTTTGGCACAAAAAAAAAAGGGGCTTTCTACCTCCTCTTAAGGCTCTCAGATTTAAGGGGTACGCAAATACACTTGCTAAAAAGCTTCTAAGAAGAGGAGGTGCAACAAATTCAAAAACACTGATTTTGTATAGCAACCACTTAGGGCATGGGCAATCCAAGGCAAGGCTGAGGATGTCAGGAGATGGAGAGTATTTTCTTCTGAACTGCAAAAATCAGCTACAGGGATGACATCAGGAGGTGGCAATTACTCAACAAAGCTGTCAATTACTCAGTACCCATCTGTCAGAAGGCTATCATGGCAAGACTGTGCATGACTACAGAAAAAATCACTTGTTGTCACTGATACCTTCATGGACTGGAAGCTCTAATTTCTGTGTTGATAATGAAACAGACAAATCTGTGTAGCGTACGCAACACAGTAATTTGAAACCAATTCTGAAAATTATGAGTTATGCTTAGAAATCTCAAAACTTACTCTGATAAGAAATTTTATCTCTATTTATAGGGGACCTAGATGCAGATTATCAATGCTTTTAAAGTAATGCTTTTAAAATAATGATGAAGAAAACATGTACTTGTGTCAGTTACCTTTTCATAAACGTGCATAGAAATACATTGGCCAAAGAGATGTTCCATGCTCAACATATTATGGAAATAAGTTACACATTTGTGGAAAGAAAAATTCAGGTAAGTGCAAAACTCTGAAGAGGTGAGCTGACTGGAAAGCATTGTCAGGAAATGCCTCCTGCTTACAGAGCCCTTGCTGCAGTGGTTTGCCAATGTCAGAATTAGCAAGGATCAGAACAGAATTCAGGACATGCTTGTTGAAGTGAGACTTTCTTTTCAGCATTGATATGACAGAGATAGCTTCTATTGAATGAATTCTGTAGCTCTGCAGAGAAATATAATGGGATACAAATTCAGAGTGGAAAAAAATCTTTTAGGTCACCTCTTCCATCTTTCTGCTAATGCGAGTCTCTTTCCTAAAGCTCATTTGATTCAGTTCTGGACAGATAAATTTTTTGCATAGCAAGCACTGGCCCCAGCCACATTTTATTGAGGGACTATTCTCCTTGATAGACTGTACTCCTCAGTCCTGTCACCAATATCTTAGTCAATAAATTCCATATATGTAGTTTCTCAAAGCAAAGTCACTCACTTAAGGAGCTGCAACCCAGTCTTAGCAACAGTTTAGTACACTACTTGAATCAGGCAGAAAGAGTCTTGTTTCTTCCTACACCTAGAAATCCAGCAAATTTTGAGACACTTTGAGACTGGTACTTAAAGGAGGGACTAAGGACCTAAGAGGATTACTTGCAGGAGTCATTGCTGACATACTCTGGCTGACACTTGCTGGTGAAAAAACGGGAACTGGGCATCAAGATGCAAGATTATAGAACTGCAAAGCTCTCCAGAAACAATTTACACTATATTGGTAAATTTCTGCTCATTCTTATAGCATATATTTTAACAAATTTTTATTCATATCTGAAAACTTAAATCAAAGAAAATACTACTCTGCTACCAGTTTTGCCCCATGCTACTGACTCATATTTATGGATTGATTTCCAGAGGTGCTGAGCACATGCAGTTTTCCATCAGAGTTCAGGTGAGCTATAGGGCTTAATATTTCTCAAATACAAATTGCTTCTTAATAAGCTGTTGCCAAGAGAATCCTGCTGGAGCATTTGGGCAAAGAAAGTATATAATGCATCCTCTTTGCAGTTCTTCTAGCCAGTTACTCCATGAAAAAGGGTGCAGCAAGACGAATGAGAGAGAAAATTTCTGAACTAATCAGATTTCACAGAGGGAGTTGAAGCTAGGCATATAAAATAAGCAGGCAACTCTAGAGAGAAAAGTATATGAAAATTTTCAATATGTGAAAAACATGATACATGATTGCAATTACTCTTTGTGCACTTTAGCATGACTGCAGGTTTGGCAGAGGAGAGGTGGATGAGCCAGGTGCAATGGCTCGTGTTCAGAACAGAGAAGCAGAGGCTGAACACAGAGAGGTCTCTGTCAGTTTACTCTAAAGTGATAAGAAGGTACTATTAGGAAGGAAGCTTTGTACAGGCTGTCTGGGTAGCTGATTATCAAGAAAATTTAAAAAGGACAGACTTCTGCTTTCAGAAAAATGCTGGAGAACAGCCTGTGAGACAACAACTTTCACATAGAAAAAGTAGATGGTTTCCTTATCTTACTGTAACTCAGACTGGATAACAGAGTCACAAATATCTATAGTACTTCCACAGAAGTTTACAGGCAGCCCACATCCAGACAGGGAGTTTACACTTTTAAAAGGAGCAGTTAATTAAGGTTTTGTTTTGGGGTTTGTTTTGTGGAGTGTTTTTTCACCTGTAAGAGCCCTAATTTCCTCAAAGTACAATTTATACCACATGGCTTTACCTGGAAGGCTACTGAAAATATGTATGTTTTCAAAACTTGTTCTTCACAGCAGCAGAACTTAAGAATCTGATTTGAATACATCGCAAAATAGTCTCATTTATCATCATTTACAGATTGTACATTCAAGTGCTCTTAAACTCATGTTGCATTATCAGTTATTTACTGCGTTCTCCATAACCCTACCAAGATTCTTCAATCCTCCTCTGTTTTTAACTCATTTGGGAGAAATGCACACACATAAAATGACAAGGCTGAAACAGCATCCTCTTGCAGCTTCATCAATGCAATTGACAGTTATCATCTAGTATTAGTCCAAACTTCCTAAACACTGTAAGTGACTGTGGTACAATAAAAATTTTTTTCTGTCTCTCCTTTGAACATACTACTTTTCTTTTTTTTTTTTTAATATGCAGTTAACTGTAAGAAGAGATCTGTATGTCACACATGCTTTTGAGTCTAACCATCAACTTAAGCGCACTAGAGAAAATTAGCAAAAGTTACTAATTCTTTGTATCTTACACATCTGAAATTCCTGTAAGGTTCTTACATTAGCACAACTATGTTCATTCATTTTCTTAAGCTTAAGCTTTGCAAACACAAAAATAATTGCTATTTTGTTGTGAATGGAATTTTTCCGTAATCATTCATTTTTCTTATTTATCTCATTCAAAAAATAACAGTAAGGAACTGAATTCCTCAAACTTGCAAGAGCTGTGAGTCACTAAACCTCCAAGAGAACTTGACGGGTCCCATAAGAACTAAATCCAGATGCATATGGAATAACAACTTCATATGCAGCATTATATATCCTCTTTCTGAGATGCAATGGACTTCATAAGTCTCCATATTTAATTAATTCTGAATGACATGAACCATTTTTAATCTGCCTGGGAGAAAGGAAAAGATGACTACAGGTAGGTTGCACACTCAGACATTAGATGCATTCTTTTCCAGAGCCAGTTTTCTGAACTGAGATCCCATTCTGTTTGTCACAAAACGAAATCATAATTCAGGAATGTGACTTAACTCACAGGAAACACCAAACAATTTGAATTACACTGGCCTTAGAAATAATAAGAACAACAACAATAACAATTATTATTCTTAACGTGTACCTCTTTCCATTAATAAAATGCTACTGAAACCAAAGTAATTCTACATAGAACAATATGTCCCACCTAGGTGAACTCCGAGACATAGGATGTTAAAATGGATATTTTAACAGATAGAACTGAAGATCCTGCCTTTTAAAGTTATTTGAAATTTGAGGCATCATTCTGGAGTTTTCTTGTAGCATGAATTTGAAGAAAAAAGGGAGGAAGATTTTCAGTACTTTTTGAAAATTATCAGTTTCTTAGTAACCGAAGAATGATCACATGGTCAATATTTTGATAGTTACAATCAAACCCAAAGGTCACATGATTCCATTTTGACATACAGTGAATTAATCCAAGCCCTCTTTTTGTCATCAAGACATAGCACTACACTATAGTTTCGTTATAAGAACGAACCTGCAGTTTCTTTACAATTTGGAAGACCGCTTACTTGCATTTTGTCATCACAAGTTCTTAAGATACATCTATTTAAATGAAAATTTTCAATGTTACAGGCTCGCATGGAACAAGAAATTATATTTAAGAGAAGATATTAACATAGTATACAAAGATGTAAAGATTATTTGCTTCTGAGTTAGCTCTGGTAATAAAGTAGCACATGCAGTATCTCAATCTCATACAATTTCTAGTTTAAGATTAATTATTTTCCTGTCAGTATGTTACATTCCGGACAGTAGCCCAGCTATGTCTGAGTAATGGTAAATGTTTGGGAGTAATTTTTAAATTAAAATAAAATCGTAGTGTGTTTTCAAAGACTTGGAAAAATAGGTCAATGCCAAAGAAAGTGGTTTGCTTTGTTAATAACTTTGAAAAAGGAAGATTACAGAGAAAGTCTACTTCTTGATGGCCTTGAGAGACTCCTAATGCCTGTCATGGTCATTAGTTTTAGGAGGTGCAATTTCAAGCTTCTTCAGAACAAGTCCGTGAAAATGGCACTGCACAGCATCATAATAAATGACAAGAACAACATTCATTTCCATATCTGTAATAACATAAATTATATTTATTATGTTTTCTAGGAAGTAACAGAATTACTGTGAAAACCTATAGAACTTATTTGGTGTGTACTTGAGGTTTAATTTATCCTTTAATAGTCAAATTGTTTCAGTCCTACTTTAGATTTATTTTTGATCCTTGAATAATATGTTTGATTTTTCTGTATTGTTCCAATGACCATTGATTACAACAGTTATGTGGTCCTTTTTACAAACAGCTGTATTCAAGTCTCCCCTATATATGCCCTATATTCATAGAAAGGTATCAGAAAAAAAAGGCAACAAGGCAAATGCTAATTTTTGGGACTGGAAAGATGCTAACCTAATAAGAACACTATTGAAAAGTTTTCTTAAAAAATGTGTTTTCCTGCAAATGCTCTAGCATTAGTCAATTCTGGCAACACATGTCCACCTTAGGTAGACGTAGTGCAATGCTCTGCCTCTGCTGCATGGGGGAGCTGCAGGTGGGTGTCTTACAGGCTTGCACCTTTTACTCATGACTCAGAAGGAGCAATGAGATGGCAGGGTTGGGGCTTTCCCTTTCTTCACTACTCTGCAAAAAAGAGCTTCAATTCACCAACTGGAACATATTTTACAGGTCTTATACTTTCTCAAATGCTCTCAAATGAGTACATTTACTGTGCAACAAAAGCACCTCCCCACACGATAAAGAAACAGATCCCAAGTTTAATTCTGTATTTCTGGCATGCAAAAACTGGACAAACTATATAAGATTTCTATTTAATAAGATATGTAAATCTTTGCTGAGTTCAGTGATCAGCTGTGACTAGAAAATTAGTATCTCCTAATTTAGATTAAAGGATATTAATAGAAACTTCCTCAGCCTAGTCTCAAGTTCAGACCTGTTAAGCATATATTTATTTATTAAAATCCCCCTGATAATGTAATACATGTTCAGCTGAACAACATAATGTCTCTTAAAACCATAGTAAATTATTTTCTGATCTTTAACATAGTAGAAGACTATACTGAAGTGTCCCTCTGAGAAAAGCAAATAACACTTTCAAGGAAAGGAAAAAAAACATTGTAATGAGTGGTAAATCAAGCATTTCACCTTCAGTGACAGATTTTCTTATATGAAGTCGCAAATCACTCATATGTGGTATGATGTATTCCTTCTTTGTAGCATTCAGTAACTATTTGCTGGACATCTACAGATCTCAGTATTTTAAAGAAAGATGAACATTTTTCTCTTTCTATAGGATGAGGAAACTGTTACCATTTTCAAACTCTACCTTGAAGGCACTCAGCTCTGCTGAGAGACTCATCTTGAAATTGTTTTATTTAGTAATGTATTTGAAATTAAACTCTGTCTGCTGTGGAAAGGAAGGAAGTGTCTATTGGAACCATCTATCTCTGCAGTTTCATCTCCCAAGGACTGAGATTGAGTCTATATTACAAGTGAAGATGCATCTATATTTCCAAAAAGTTGTAAATGGAGACTTTCAAAGTTTGAGTTTTTGAAAGGGTAAGCTATCATGTACATGCTTATTTACTAAGATAAGTGACCTAGTCTTCAGATGAGCTGTGTACTTACAGTCTGGATTAGAATGAACAGAAGACTGCTCATAGATAATCCATTTTCTTTAAAAAATAGGTCACTATTTGGTATACAGAGGTACGTAGCGTCAGTTCTAAGTTTTAATGATTTTGGCGGTAAGACTTTACTACCTATTATCTTCAGATTTTCCTATCTAAGCACGCATCAGTGATTACAACATATAATTAATGAATAAAACACCACAAAGCAGTCAAATAAGCAAGATATTTCATAATACAGTTCGCATTAGAACCATATTCGTTTCCATAGTAAATAATTTTTCACATGGTGTATACCAGAAATAAGAGATCTGAACCAGGTGCATCTCTGGGTCTGAATCCGAGAATAACTATTGCACAATCAACAATAAAGCATCCTCTGCTTCACTGAGACTTAGTCACTGTTAATAATTACAATTCCTGGAGCAAACATATGATGTAAATGGGAAGGTAGGTTTTGATGAGTTTTGAATCATTTTTTCCTCCCCTCAGATCAACTGACTTTTCTAAATTTTTAATAAACTTGGAAAGAGGTAAGAACACACAACACATTAATTTCTATATCAGTAATTCTTGTACAGGAATTACATGACATATGATTACATTTTTAATAGCAGAATGATTAAACAAGACAGACTGCAATGACGTGTTCATTCGCATAATACATAATTCCTAAAAGATATAGGAAAGATTTCTACACTGACCATAGTCCGTGTTTTCTGGCTCCCAACAATTTGACGGCCAAAAATAGGGGGTCTATGGACAAAACAAAAAAGGTAGAAAACTCATGTTAGACAAAGCAAGCATTATACAGTCCTTGGATTGATACTGGTTTTCAGAGTTAATGTATATTTTTGATAGATCTATTATATTGTTAACTTGACAATCTTGAAATAGGCTTCAAAACAGAAAATTACATCTGCATGCTTGTTTATTGCACTAGTGTCAGAACGGCGTTGATAAAGAAGAACAGAATGTTCTTTCTGTTCTTAAGTTAAAGAAACAAAAACCATGAGGTTAAGTATTGAGGTTGTCTTTTTCATCTTCCCTAGCAACATACCTCTTGCATGTCCTGAAGAATCAGTTTTAGAAGGTGAAAAGACAGAAGATAATTTGGGGTACATTCAGTTCTTGATTTTGAAGAGTTTTCATTAATATATATTAATATTCAATACTCTCTCCTAGTAATTTGTTTAAAAGTGCCACTAAGCACAGCCTGTTTTAAAAAAATTATCAAAGTTCTTTTAATTTGTTGAAGTCTATTTTTATTCTAATTGTTTACCAGTTGTGATTTAAAACATGGTTTTTTCAATGGAAAGCCAATAAAAGTATCAATAACTCATTCAACACTATGCTTTTTAAAACTGTGCTAAATGTATTGTTAAACTAATTCACTTCTACCAAGTGAAGAATGTAGGCCCATATAGGCATTTTTGATACAAATAATACTTAAAATGATAACGTTTTGTTAAAATGTAAAGGATTATAGTACCTTTTACATAACAAAGTCATATACATATATACATATAACGCATACAGAGAATTATATATTATTTGAGCAGTTGAATTGATCTCATTAAATATGTGGACTAGTCTGAGTAGTACTTCAAAGCACAGGTGCTTCTTGAGGAAAAAAATCTGCTTTATACTCTGTTTCTTATTTTTTCTCAAAGATCTCCCAGCTACAAAAATGGAAAACTCTCTTGCCTCAAGATTGTTTTAATGTTAATCTGAAAACCAACAGGGCTGAAGAGTGACAAAATCACACCTACTGTTGGATTAAATGTATATTGTGAAAAATCTCTCTCTATTGTAATAATGACCCAGCAATTTTAATAGGAGCAATTTAGAACTTGCTGTATCAAGTAACAGCAATGAGTTAAAGAAACTATCACAAGCTAAATTAAAAATCTGAGATGTGTTTCTTGTGAAGTGTTTTGTGCTCTGTAATGGAATAACACTAAATCATTCTCCTGTCAACTATTCCTTCGCAACGCCACTGAAATCAAAGTGAGCAGTATAAGCACAAATAGAAAGAAGAGGAACCCCTAAACAATAAATGGCAGCACTCCACAAGTCCTGGAGAAGCAAGAAACTGTAAAAGTAATTTAACAGTGTCAGTTATATAAAGCATAAAGTCACCATCATTTAAATATAGTTTGCAAACTCGAGGAGGTAGAATGGTCCCTCCTCAGAGGCATGAAGTGTATCTTGGGAGACGCCCAAGAAGAAAAGCACAACTACATCATTTTCCAGCTAACTAACTTTAACCTCTGTTCACAGGTTCAAGCTGAGCTTCTGGAAAAAAGATGCAGTGAGTGTTAGTAAACATGCACAAACTATATCTACTCAGGCAGCTTCTGAGCTGAAACCGTCTGAGGCTCAGATTTTATTTAGGGGGGAGTAGTAGTTATGGTGGAGGATGGCTGGAGAAAGGTGCAGGGGAAGAGCCCTTTCAGAAGTAAAGAGATAAAGATTCTTCTAATTGTGAGTATACTTGCTGCAGATTCTATATCAAAACTCCTCATGCATACTTAGTATTTCTCTTGACAAACTACATACAGTCCCATCCCAGCTGAGATTAAAAAATAAATTCTGTCTTATGATTTTAAGGAAATCCTAAAATTGCTTTTGTCATTCATTTCACACCAGACTATAAGGAAGTACTACATGTTCACGACTATATGTTTATGATGTAAGAAGAGGACTCTGCTGTTTCATATGTAAATAAAAAGCTACTCCCAGCCACCAAGAATACTGCAAAAAAGTAGTTCTGAGGGGCTTTCAGAAAGATTATATCAACCAAGGTTAAATCTGATACTCATGTTTCCTGTATTTAGTTAAAATAACACATTAAACTTTTATTTGGGATTGTGTATTAGTGGTGGAGGGAGCATGGGCGCTAAATAGAATACAGGAAAAGGGGCAGGATCTCCAATGTTGTGAAATGTCACTTTAGCTCACTAGGAGGCAGAGGTGGCCAAGGCTTTTCTGAAGGATGAAAAGGTGTGTCCCAATGGCAGCACCTGCATCTAACAGAGTGACTCAGTTCAGACTAATGCTGAGAAGCGTGAAAATGCAACAAGGGCACTTTATACTTTCCAAAGCAGAATAAAACTTCTGAGGGAACAAATAAATTAGATTTTGTTCCATTAGAGACTACCTGAACAAGACTTAACAGCTGTGCGTTACTTCAAGTGAAAGTAACTACAGGATGAGACTGGTATTCTGCAAAGATGAGCACAGCATCATGACGATTAGCCAGCTCAGAAAACAGGCAGAGGAGGTCTCTCAGGAAAGTAAATTGAGGGACAACGAGGTGGAAGGGGTCAGCAGTTATTGAAAGAGACCACACTAAATGTCCAAGTACCTTTAGAAAGAAAGCGTAGGGACAGGCTAGTGTAACCATAAATGCACTAAACATGAAAAAAAATCACAAAAAAGCACACAGATTAATGTGTATTCCACTAAGGATGAGTCTAAGCCTCCATATAGTACCATGTCTCTGTAGAGAAGAGAAGTTAAAACAGAACAAGAGTTTTAATTAGCAAAGCACATGGTAATCACAATAAAAGGTTTCAATAATGTGTTATATGGTAAGCCTAAAAGAAACTCCAGCAGAAGTCAAACATTATGATATGGAAAAGGAATTAATGAAATACCTTCCTTATTTGAATCTCCAGAAGGAGGAAGGCTGTGGTGAGATAAGGGTCTTTCTGCCCTGGAAATGACATGCAGGCATGAGTTTTCCTTGCTGATGCTCTGAACTGGGTAGACATAGCCTGCCTCTAAATTGCAAGCTGTGACCCTGCCTGCGTGGTGCTTGGATGCATTTAATGGGACCTGCTGAGAAGTAGAGCTCATCAGCTCAAGCACTACATTGGCCAGAGCTGGTCTCCAGCCAGCTGGCTGACAGTGGGAACAAAGTTCAAGTCTACCTGCAATCAGTTCTGCAAACATGCCCAAAATTAATTTTAACATAAACAAAAGTCTACAGGGCAAAGTACAGGAGAGAAAAAAAAAAAAAACAAAGGAAGATAAATACTTATATAAGGTCAGACAGTTCAGGTTAAGAATGCTTAAGAACTTACTGTGTTTTCACTTAGGTAAATTGTGTTTATTTGTAGAAAAAGAAAAAATGCCTCCTGGTTCCTCAGCACCATGCAAACGACCTCTGTACATGGACTATGCAAGCATAGCTTGGTTTAACTATTTGTTACAACTCACATATCCCAAATACACTACATAAGAATCATAACATCCCTTGCAACATTACATATTCCTACAGTGCAAACATTATACACTCTATGTGCCTTATTTAATGATCTAGAAACCCTACATAAGTGAAGATTTTCCCCAGCAGACTTATGGATGTGGTATAACATGTTGTACCTCAACACTACTATTTTCAAAGAGAAGATTATGAAATAGCAAGGGGGTTTTGTGAAATGCAGAAAACCTGAGAGAATTATTGTACTTAAGAATTTTACTTTTCCTCAGAAGGAAATGTGAAGCAGTTCATTATGAACAAGTATTAAACATCTGTCATTTTGCCATGACATCCCACTTTAGCCGGAAGGAAGGTGGATGGTAGAATGGTTTGGGAAAAGTCAAGTACTGTATATCAGCCCAGGCAGAAATAATGCTGCCAGTTTTTATCAGTACACTTTTATGGCACTTTGTTTAATTGTATCTGTAATTTGAATAAGTAGCCAGTACAAGTCAGCAGCTAAAGAAATAAGGCTTACCTAGCACTGCATATGTGGTTGTAGAGCCATTTAAGCTTTCAGAACAAAACAGGCTATTACAAGGATCTCCATGCCATTCACACAAAACTGGTTTTACACACATACTGGTCCTCTTGCATTATAGACTAATATCATTAGGTAAACCTCAACCACAGAAATCCATAATCCTTCCGTTAATAATGTCATATGAAATAAAATCCTGTAATATACCATATATCCCACACTAAACAAATTGGCAGCAGTGGTTGCTGAGCAATCCTGTGATAAAACAAATAGATCTGCTTTGGCACTACCATAAAATTAATCAATAATAATATCTGAGCTAATGAAACAGCCACTTGTAAAAATCAGTGTTGCTCATCAGCTTTTGTAAAACATGATTAATTTCTATGCATTAAACTGTATTGCTGAAGAGGGAAATAATTAAGCATCTTTCAGTTACCCCTTGTTGATAGTAATAAGAAAAGAATTGTTGTTTCTGAAGCTGCTCCACTCCATGAAATCTTTCACAATCTAATTACTGGGATGGGGGAGGAATATTCAAATCACTCATAAACCTTCCTTTGCATACTACTGCTGTTCTTCTCACAGGCACCAGGGAGTCTTTATAAACAGTCGAAATCAAGTCTTTGCTAAAATATAGTTTTACTCAATCTCAAATACCTTCCACGATGGATGGCTGGATTCACAGGCACTCAATTTTACATTCACTGCAATTGACTCAAATGATCTCCAGGTGAAAGGTAAGACTGCTGGTCTAGCACGGTCAAGCCCATAGAGGAAGGATGTCAGCAAGTAGTGCTTTACAGTTAGCTCAGAATTATTAAAAAAGAGGTTGAGGGAGTAGAAAACAATAAAGATTTTGGCTCTGTGACTCCTCTTTTCTAACTTGGAAAGGGGATGAGCACAGAAAGCAGGTGGGAGGGAAAGTACGCCTGAGTTGGGAGTAAAAAAATAAAAAGGGCGCTGAAAGGGATATCAGAAAGACACATGGATTTGAAATTATTTTTCCCTCTTTGAAACCTAAATAGAACCTGTATATGCTGAGGCTGAGCTGAAGGGGCAAATAATTAGTCCTTGCACCTGCAATTGACAAAGAAAACCTGCCAAATGCTGGATGAGATAACCTGTTTATTTCTAAAACCTGTCTTCCAATAAAATCCTTTGCTCAAGGCATGATAGATGATCCATCAAGGCTGTGGATAGTGACTGGAGAGCTGTGAAATATAGCCACAACCTTAGTATTCAGAATGGCCAGAGGTTGGCACAGAACTGCGCCAAGAGGTAGCTAGCTGAGCAGGGCTGACTCAAATTGGTGTGAGAAGCAATGTAATTCCCCCTGAGACAAAAGGATGCACAACACTTCATGTTCTACGCTATTTTAAAGCAAAGATATTCCAAGAGCCTTACAGATATATACACAAATATATATATTCCTATCCCCAATTTAGGCACAGGAAAACAAGGGCAGACAGGTTAAATGCATTTGTCAAGGAGTTCCCAGCGGTAGAACAGGAGAAGACATCACAGGTGAAATCTACATCTTGCCAAAATCCATGTTTTGCTGCTATTTTCACCAGAAGCGTAGTCTCCAAAAAACTCTTCCCATTTTGATCCTTTTTCACAGTTATTTATGCCTTCAATCTTAAAAGTCACAAACCAGCAGAACCTAAACTTCATCTCTGAAAACTGATTTACATTAAATCACAAATTAATCTCATCACAAAATGGGAGTGTGATTATCACTAGCCTCAAGTATCTGAGGAGTTTGTTTAAAGACAAAAGATACTAGGAAACATTTTTCACTATGAACCTTGAGACAATTAGTATGCATGTACGACTTGTGAAAGAATTGAACGTATCTTTCCCTGGGAGACTATTACAGAAGTTTACCAGCTGAGAGGGCAGGTCAGGAATTCCCTGCCATGATGGACATATTACCACTTATGTGGACATGGATGAAAAGTTTCAGTGAGTAATGCTTGGTCCCAGAAAGACCTGCTTTCTTAGGTGCACCTTGCTTTTCTTATTTGGGCTCCTCATACCTCTTTGCTCTCAGGCAGAAGAGGGTGGTTATCAGGTACTCAACTCTTTTTTTTTTGGTCCCATTGGAACTTAATTGGTCCCTTTGGTCCCATTTGGCTTAAATTCTCAGGAAAGGGCAATGCAGCTGTTCAGGATGGTTCAGAAAGTATCACTATTTCTGAATTTTCTGCTTTGCCTTCTTGAGACTAATACATTTCCTCTCTGAGTAAGGCAATTAATATTTAGATCCATTTCCTTTGAATTAATTTTTTTATCACAGAAACTAACCTAATTACACCTGAGTAGGTCAAAGAATGATCTGGATTTTTTTAAATTTTATTTCTAAGGCCACATTATTTAAAAAAGCAGATATAACTACAATTTTACAGCCCTCCTGATGGCAAGAGTAATAACTGAAAAAGTGTAATTTGCCTGTAAAAGGGCACTTGCACAAATGAAGCACAATTTCCACTCCTTTTAGCTATTTTTATGAAATAGAGGGTTGTTTAAAACAAACTGAAAGTAATTTTACTGTCGGAGGGAATGTGTCACACTTTGGAAAATAAAAAAATTAAGTACATGGTGAACGTTACTGTATCTAGCCTGTTTCTTGTAGGTCAGGTCTTTGTATCACAGAGATTTCTCTGCAGGGATGGCTTCTGAACTTTTCAGTGATGGCAGGTGCATAGCTTTTTCTCTCTATTAAAATATTCAGAAATTTGTGAATCTGGTCCAATACACAGGGGGTCCTATGTCCAAAGCACCTGCACAACTACTCCAGTGCAGCATTCACACATTTGCAGTGAAACTTTCCTCCCTATTGAGTATGTTGCCATCATCTTCCAATTTAACAGCTTCAGTAACAGAATTTATATTAGCTTTATTTTGGTGGGGAATGTGGAACTGTAATGTCATAACTTTTACTGTTACAACTCCAGTTAATGGTATGACACCACTATGAATTTTGAACTTTTCTCCTCCCTTATGTGTGTCTCTAGAACTCAACCCAAAATACTGATGAAAAGTATTGTAGAGAAATTAACCTAATACAATACTTGAGATTATAATTAGTCACCAACATATCACAGTTTTATTCTGAATTTTGAAGACCACAACCTCAGATTTATTTTATTCTTGATGACTTATTATTTCAACGCTTAACACAAAGTTTAGACTTAAATATCTTGAAGACAATAGACCTTTTTTTCTATGAGATATTATTTTTATGTAAGCATTGAACAGAGTTAAAAATAACTGAGTAGGGTTACAAAATTATGGTATTCATATCATGAATTTCATAGTGTTAATCATATCATTTCAAAGCAACAAATATCTAGGGAAGATCTTCTAGCAACTGTTGGTGATACCAGCAATATAGAACACAATCACCACTGTCAAAAGTGGCACATGGTAAGAAAAGTTAATTCCTTCTCTAGAGTACAGAGCCAGATACCATGCAATCGTATTTGTTTCAAGTCATAAGTGGTATTGCTCTACAAACTTCTAGTCTCATATTCATTATTAGAAAAGCAACACTCCTGGTCCCCAAACCCTTACATTGAAATCTAACAGAATACAACTATACAGGTAGCTGAATAATATACATGTAGGTGTAGGTATACACATACATCCTTCTAGCTTGTTCTGAAGTATCTTCATGTTTGTTGTATGCAATGAGACTGTTCTCATTTGAAGAATACACACTACTTCAATAGTACTCTGTTACCAATAAGGAAATCCTCACATAAGAAAGAATATAAATGTTACCCCTCATTTTTTTATAAATTTTCTTCTGTGAGTTTAGTAAGTAAAATACCTCCCTGTTTCCAAATTAAGACTATGTTAGGAATAAAGGTCAATAAGGTAATTTCATTTCCTTTACTATATTTCCACCATACTAATTTATTTAATGATAGATACTTCCACACTTAGCGTTATCACACTTTTTCAGGGATCATAATGGTCCCTATCATCTTAACACCTTGTTGACTTAATTTCTAACTAAAATCCTTGTACTATTTTTTACTTTAAGGGGAATCACCACCATTTACTAGGTTACATAAGAAACAAAGTATGGTTAAAATTTGCTATGAACCTTTGCGTAAGGCCTTTAATATAAGCCTCCATTTGTGCAAGTCAAGAATATATTGAAAACACTTACCTGGAATCGATAAAAGGTGCCATCATCCTTTAGTGTTAAAACATGGTCTGAGATTGGAAAGAAATAGCCATGTGCTGCCATCAGTGTTCCCAAATGTAGAGCTTCCACTGTTTGAAGAAGAAAAGAAAGATAAATTTAAAGAATTAAATGGCTTATTTTCAGCAGTTTAGTTTTCTTGTTCAGATTCACCTTATCTCCTGCAGATAACCACTTGACTTTCAGTCAAGGTCCTGTCATCATGAAAGCACTGTCTTTTTCTATGTAATACAATGATGCAACAAAAAAAAAATCATTTTCTCTGCTTAAAAGTGGCTATTAGATGTCCCATTTGGAGCTGCAGTTCCACTGTTTATACCAGCATTAGCAGGTAGCTACCGCAATGTTCACTCACTTGTTTGCAAGAGGAAAAAAGCTATCATTTTTACCTTGATGGTATAGCCTGTTCTTCATCTTCAGAACAGTTTATTATATTACATAATGTTAAAATAGTTGATTCCAATTGCACAACATCTTCCTCACTAGCTTTATAAGAATTACAATAAAGGATAGAGATTTCCTTAAAAGTTTCTCATTACCAGGAAAATAATAAAAGATCACAGAATAGAACCTACTGTGTTTCAGCATGTGGCCATTGACTCTGGGCATGTCACTGGGCACCACTGAATGTAGCCTGTCTCCACCTTTTTACACCCTCCCACCAGGTATTTATATACATAGACGAGTTTCCACCTGAGCCTTCTCCAGACTGAACAGCATCTTTTCTCATAGGAGAGATGCTCCATGCCCTTAATCATCTTCAGGGCCCTGGACTCTTTCCAGTATGTGCATGTCTCACTTGTAGTGAGGAGTCCAGAACTGGACACACAGCATGAATTCAATTCACTTCAATGAACAAAACCATAATATGTGTCAGGTTTATATGTGCTCTCATATTTCAGTGAATCACTGTCCAGTATCAGTCCCTGAAGTCTCTTGCTCAGTATTGTCATTATTTGGCTGACAAGAACATAATGTTGTAGGAAGCGAACAGCATTACAGTTAGAACAGCATTAGAGTCATACTCTTGTTGCAGTATTTAAGTCCTACTTAGTCTTTACCATATTTCTTTACCAATCTTTTAAAAATCCAGTATATAACCCTAAAATAGCTGCACAGCAATTTCTGCTGTAACATTAAAAATTTCCTAGTGTAATGTGCTAATATCAGTCCACAACCACTGAAGCATCCTAGTTTTAAAAAATGAGCCCTGGAAAGGAGCACAAGTGTTTCTGAGCTATATGACAAAGCCACCAGTTACAGAAGCTGGCAACAGAGAAGAAAACATTGCTGCAGGACAACATCAGGGATGAGAACAGGAGAAAGATCAATAAAAAGGCCATATTGGACACCTGGGTAGTAAGGGGAAGGTATAAAAGAGGAGGAAGTAAGAGCCAAAAAGAAGAAAGAAACAGAAATCTGACTAAAAAATGAGGGATCTTGTACTTAAAATATGAATTCATCATGACTCCATAAAGTTTTCAGAATCAGTAAGGATATTCATCCTGAAAAAGGAACTTGTTTGTTCCTATTGCCTGTAATTTGGCTTTTGCAGCACAGATCTGTCTTGTCCTGCTTCTTTAAAACATCACTGCAGCATCTGACCCACAGTCAGAGCATCATCATCCAGAAAGAAATGTGAGTCCTGATATCTGTGCTCTTGCTAACAAACACAGAAAAAGAAATTCACTTATGCTTCACCCATTATTATTTTGGATATGAGAAGGAAATACATATTTATTTATTAACCTGTATTTTGTCAAGCATCCCACAAAATTCCCTCTTTCACCCTTTTGCTCACCTGGAGAGATTCATTGCTATAGGAGATACAGGAGGTGAAACAGGACATTTTTAAGCTAACCCAAAGCCAGCAAGCATCTGAAAGGAGCAAGAAGGGGGATGTGGACAGTACTTAACCATGAGCACATAACACTACCAGGGTTTATTTGATACCAAATAATCCTTGTGATCTCTGTGTTTAGCAAACTGATTCCTGCCCTTTCTAGCAGAGCCATTATCTAAGAACATTATCTACCCAAAATACTCTCTCTGGCAGTGAGGTCTCTGGCCTGCTATAAAATGCCACAATCCAGCTAATAAACCTTCTTCCAATTGCAAATCTACAAGAAATCTTTTTAACAGAATGCAGGTAAGTTGCTTTGTTCCTTGTGCTTGAGATGTCTGAAAATCCCCATCTGACCCTTAACTAATGTAAGTCCATATATTGTTGTTATTCATTTATTCCAAGCCACTAAATTCTATTAACCCTTGGATGACAAACTTTGAGTCAATGCTTTCTGTAGTTAGTTGCTGAGGTTCTTTTCATTTTGGTTCATTTCATCTACCTTTTAATTTTATTAAGTTTTTCTTTGTTCTTCACACTGCAACTTACTGCCAATTCCAATAACTGTTTTTGCCAGGTTTACATATCTTCATGGAATGAGAGAAAAACAAAGGAAGAAATGTGCTGATATCTTTCAGAGAAATTATTTTTTAGATGAAGGTGACAGGGCTTGCCAGGGAGCTCTGACACAGATGAAAGTGTGTTCTCTTCAGATTTAGAAGAAACTAAATAGGTTCCAGATTTGTTTCATGTTCTTCCTGGAATATAAATTGTAATATTTTTCAAAAGCACAAGGAGTTCACATTATTTCACTTTACTCATCAATCTTTAGACCACACAGATTATAGAATGTCTTGGGTTGGAAGGGACCACTAAAGGTCATCTAGTCCAACCACCCTGCATTGATCAGGGACATCCTCAACTAGATCAAGCTTCTCAGAGCTTCATCAAGCCTGACCTTGAATGTTTCCACGGATTGGGCCTCCACCACCTCCCTGGGCCACCTGTTCTAGTGTTCCTCTACCCTCATAGTAAAGAACTTCTCAACGTTCAACCTAAATCTACCCTTCTCTAGTTTAAAACCATTGCTCCTTGACCTATTGCTACATGCCCTTGTAGACAGTTTCCATCTTTCTTCTAAGGCCCCCTTTAAGTACTGGTAGGCTCCCTGGAGCCTTCTCTTCTTCAGGCTGAACGACCCCAACTCCTTCAGCCTGTCTTCATAGGAGAGGTGTTCCAGCCCTCTGATCATTTTCATGGCCCTCCTCTGGACCCACTCCATAAGGTCCATGTCCTTCCTGTGTTGAGGCCTCCAGAACTACTATGTCCAGTTGAGAATAATATGTCCACTCTAATACAAGAAAGACATTGACAAACTTCAGTGTGTTCAGTGGAGCATCACCAAGATGGTTGGAGCTGGAGAACATGCCCTGTAAGGAGAGGATGGGGGAGCTGGGCTTTCTCAGACTGGAAAAGAGAAGGTTTTGGGGATGCCTAGCAGCACCTTTCCAATGTCTAAAAGGAGATTACCAAATGAAGGAGTCTTTATGGAGTTGTATGGAAATAAAAAAAAATTTAAAAGTAAAAAAAGAAGAATTATAATAAACTAAACGAGGGACGGTTCTGACTTCAGCCAAGCAGCAGAAAAGGCTGCCCAGAGAGGCTGCGCAGTCTGCATCCTTGGATGGTTTCAAGATCTGAACAGATAAAGTCTTGGGCAACACATTTGACCTTACTGTTGACCCTGCTTTGAACAAAAGGTTGAACTAGAGTTCTCCTGAGGTCCTACTCAACTTGAATTATATTACAACTCTGTGACTCTAAGTGAGTCAAGCAGAAGCAGAACAAGGAGTAGAAAAAAAGGGATGGAGACAATTGGAGGGAAAATTATTTGAAAGCTCCTACCAAAGTGGCCTATAATCCTGGCAAGGTTGGTTACAGTAGGAATAAGAGCTTATATTTCCCTCACTGACCACTGAGTTATATATACATAGTCACTACTAGTTCTCTATGTGAAAAATGGAAAGAGAAATCTGTTCTTCTCCAGAAGCCAATTAAGCTTATTTAAGATCTGAATCATTCCCAATAGGAGCCTATATCTCTTTTTCAGTTAGGTATGGAGACTAAAGTGGTTTTATTCTCACCTCGGGCAATCTCATTCAGGTAGGATGAATCTAGACTAATTGAATGTTAAAGCATTTCTCTGTCCCTATAGCTATTAAGAGTTAATAGGGACATATAAACTTGTTACATCTCTTCTTTCTCATTCAGCTAACAGACAACTAATTTTCATTTGTTATGGCTATCAGTCCAGCAACTTATTACAGCATTGCATAAGTATAAAAGCACAAATATACCTTTTTAATATTAACCTCAGATACACTGTAGCTCACATTTGGGAATGTAAGCAGTATCTGCTTTATTAAAAAAAAAAAAAAAAAAAAAAAAAAAAAAAAAGGAAAATACTTGCATGGTGTAAGAATAAAGACATTAAGACAATTCGCTTAGAAGTCTACAATCTTCCCCATTGGTATCATCTGACAATGAGGCAACTGCATAACCAAAGTGTTACCAATATTTTTGCACAGAGATTGAATACTTTATAAATCAGATACGGCTCAAACAGGTGAACAACATCCACAGAATTGTAACCCTGTCTCTCAGCAAACTGGTAAGGGACTAATGCTGCTCTCTCTGCTCAGCGGCAGTAGAAACCTCTTAGGAAGTTTCTAATCTCCGAGGAAGAAGTTGTCCAGTGTATTACAGACACAACAAAGGCAACATTTTGATATACATCTCAATTTGCTAAAATCAGACTGAAAATAAAATGCTGTAAGAAGCTACTGAAGTAGAACAGTAGGATTTAGGAAACAAAACGGTAAGTTTGGAAAGGAAAATGTAGCCAGCAGCAGACTAGTCCTACATGTCTAAATGCCTAAAAGTTCAATTCAGCCAGTTTCTGCATCCCCCAGCTATTGCTGTATGTGAAGTTAGGGGATTTTCATTTAAAGAAGAACGTTTCACCTGGAAGAATGGCAGATGGAGATTAGAAACATCAAAAACTTCTATGCAGTGCATTAGTTATGAGGAAAAAAGAAGCCTGAAAAAAATACTTCTAAATATAAATCTTCCCAAATAGAAAGAGTAATGTTTGTATGCGTTCAGAATACAAATTCAATATATAAAGGGACATAGATTGAAAGCAAGAAAATACTGGGTTTTTTTAAATGGTAAGTGTACACAGACACACACACAAATGCGATATCTACACAACTATTATTTTCCAATCTTCAGCCACTGTGTAAGAATATGCAATGTAAGCTCCTTTCTTGGTTACATCCATATAGCCTCACTGAGAAGGCATAATTCCAATTGCAGTCAACTGCTAAACAGTGAATAAAAACTGCATCCAGAAACAGCATGCAAAAAATCCAAGGGAGACAAAGCTCATGGAGGTGTAACTGGTAGAACACAGTAGACTGCAGCTTCCTCTGTTCTTGACTGCTTGTTTTGGAGACCTAAATTATCTGAACTGAGGTTCCAGGCATGCTTCCTAGCAGTGATACTGCTGAGAAGTGAACAAATTTACACAGACCACTGTTTAAATTTTTCATAGCTAAAAAAGGATAGTGTTGCAAGTTACAACAGCTAATGGAAAAAAACCAACACACATCTCCAGTGAAAGACAGAAATATGTCTTCATGTGCCTGTTGTATTTCAACAGGATATGAATTATTTTATATAAATTCAAAATGTTGCTCTGGGTGTAGTTTTGATTCTTAACGTGTATGCTATTGCTGGTCTAAAAGCTCAGAAGAAGCTTAAAATTCCATGATTTATTCTGCTGTTGAACTTTATTTAAATGAGTGGGTGAAGTGAACAACACAAGTACATAGATTGATTAGCAATCATTTTTGTGAGAAGTAGTATTGCCCAGCCATCTGCTTAGTCATTACAAGGAGAGTGATCTTGATGGATTAAATGCTAGTCACTTTTAACATACTGTGGTATACAAGACAGTCAGACACTTTCAATGTTTTGGGACAATGCAAACCTGATGAAATGTAAAGAATGAAAAATATACCCTGGCTGTTGAGTTTCTTTTTAAACATAGTGCCATTTTCTCCTTGCTGTAACGTAACTATTGTATGGATCGTTGATAGTTTGTTCATCTTAAATTGCAGGGTATGGTAACATCAGTGAAATGAGTTGTTTCTTATGATAACATCCACAGGAGGGGATTAAAAAGCATGAATGTTCCCTGTTTTCCTTTGGAATAAACATGTTTCTCTGCTTTGAAACCCCTTAAAGGATATGTTTTCAGAGATTAGTGTGGATACCACTTTTCCTTATGCATCTCAGGGCTTCTGATGATGTGGTCTCTATTATAGTTACAATCTCACAATGTCTGAAGTGGCTTACAGTACTCTCTGAGGGACTGGGTAAAGGAAAACAGGGTGTTTTCCAATTCTGCTCCACTTTAAAACAGCATTTTTCAGAGTCTGTTTTATGTTCTTTTGTGCAGCTCAGTCCCGAAGCAAGATTTACTACAAGGAGTGTGGCTTGGGGCATTTTGTGTCCTTAGGATTGATATATGATGTAAGTGGAAGTGAAAAACAGGAACTTTCAAGTTTTTCTTATACTTTTTGATACAGAAAAAAAGTCAAACAAATGAAAATCTCCCTGTCCATCAAAGAATACATCGTTTGTTATTCTGGGTTATTCATCTAATCTAATATCCATCACAGTACTGAAGTGCATTGCTAAGCCACATGGCTGCCTGGAGTCAGAACTTCACAACCACACATGCATTTTAAGTGTCAAATACCAAGACATGATCACTTACTCTCACCTCAACTCCTGCTGTCATTTCATTGCCAGTGTGAACACAAGGTGCAAAATATTAACTGTAAAGTAAAAAAACACAATTTGCTTCTCACACTCACACAAAGCATAGGAAAGACTCTCTGGGCCCAACTGTGGCATTTAAAGAGGGGAAAATAAAACAGCTAGAGAAGTTCCTGAACACTCATGTCACTAAAAAGCTCTCTTCTTTGTCCCATCTGAAGGAACACATTTGAAAAGGGAACAGCACTCAGTAAAAGTCATTTCAGGGAGGGCAAAAGAATTGGTGAAGGAAGAGGCACTATTTACCCAAATACAGTTAAAATGAGATTCATGTTTGATTCCAGGATACCCATCACAAATCAACTTATCTGTCACCTCAACAGCTTACCTAAATAGGCAGCATTTTGCTTGTGCTGTGTGCTAGACAGTGGCTGCTGAGGCCAGCAGCAGGCCAGAGACATCAGCAGGAACATCATTCATCAGGTAAGGGGGAAAGCCTATCAAAGATGTGCCATGAATCTTCATCTATCAAGGGAATGGTAATGTCCACCCTTACAGTCTCAGCTGATCTATAACATAGAAAGTCCCTTGTGCACATATCACACATCTAGAGACAATGACATATACCTGAAACATTGACTACTTTATACACAGAAACATCCACACTACCTATCTTGCCTTACATGCTCACAGGATGTGGGTAAATTGGGACTGACCTAAATGTCTGGCATAACCCTAGAAAGAAGCTAGTCCTTGAAAGAGAAGTTGTATCTCACTACTAGCAATACACATACCCTCCTGTTGAAAACTTTTAAAGTATTGTCTGTTAAAGTTTTTATGTTGTTTCACACAGTATTTCGGTTGATTCACACATTAACTGTTTCTATGCCCTACTAAAGTTTGGCTTTTATTCTCTTAATAAAATTTTATATTGAAAGGCAGACCCCTGAGACCTCAAAATGTAATGACTTGGTGAGCAAAACAGCATTCGTGTCGACCAAAAAAACCCCAAAACTGCAAGTTGCAACCTGAGGTCTCATGTCTCATGAGGCACTGAGTGGTGCTACAACTTCACCTTTGAAATACTTGTTTGGTGTGTTAATTTGGCATATTGGAAACATGCAGCTACACAGAGTGGAAGAAATCTACCCAAGCTGCAAGCATCATGTAGACTTAACTACCAGGGAATGTAGAACACAACACAATTTGGTCACTAGGTAACCAGTTCATTCAGCACACTGTGATGAAAAGTGGCCTGAATGTGTTTTAAATTGCCTTTAGTTTTGCTGTCATCTCTCTCCTTAATTTTTTTAAGTATCTACCAATATCATACCAGCAATCAGGTCTTCCAATGGTGGAATTTTTTTTCTGTACACAGCAACCCAAGTCAACATTTATATAACATTTCTTCTAATTTCACCATTACTATTCTTGAATTTTTCTGTTTTAAATTTTGCAGAAATAAATTTTTTTTGCTATTTTATTACTGATATCTCTTGTGTCTTTAAAGTGAATTGATAGAAGGGTGAAATCCAGACTCCTTTGAAATTAGGGTTTCCTGTTTTTCCTGCTGGCATTTCCTCTGAAAGTGCAACTTTTTAGTTTCAGTTTTAATTGCCATACTTCTTCAGGGCAAAATGCAGAAAATCAAAACCCGTGTCTTGTTTTCCCTAATGACACCCTTAACTTTTCTTCATAAGATATTTCCTAAGACTTCACTCATTCCACCCTCCAGTATGAATATGCTAATATATAAAGTCATATATGCACCCTTTTGAGCAAACCTGATAAAAATAAAATAAAAAAACATTTACAAAAAAACCCCATTACTGCAAGTACCATACTTCTGAAAATTCTCAGATGAAATCTTGTTCCACAATTTCAAGCATTTGTAGAAGACACAAAATAATGGGCATAGACTACTTCTACTCAGTAGTAGAATTATTATGCTATTATTTCAGGTTTTCTTGTTGCTGCCAATTGCTGCTAGTACACCAGATCTTCCTCCTTTCTTCTCCAGTGGCTGGGTCTGCAAATTTTTGACCAAACTGTTTGGCTGCAAGTGTTTGGGTAAGAGACCATGTGATATATTCTCCAAGGCACATGACACCCAAGGATTTGTGAGAACAAGTGTCATCAGAAAATGTATTTCACATCCTGATTCCCTTAGACATGGTGCCCTCTACAAGGTCATGCTTCCTTGGTCAAGTTCACACTCAAGGTGAGGCACAGCTGCTAACACCTCTCTCAGTCAGCTGTGTTTGGACACCACAGGCATAGGAGCATTTACACCACCACACTCCAAGGATATGATTCATAGACACTGACACAGCTGGTGTTTGTCTGGGGTGGGGTTTCAAAGGAGGAGACTCTTATTCAAGGTTTGGCAGATCCAGGGCATGTGAAGAACTGGTATAGTTGATGCACCGCTTGGATTTGTGGCCAGCAAATAGTAAGAGTGGGCACAGGCTTTTTTCAGTGCAGAAAATATTTGTTCCTGAAGGAACTACAGAAGATAATATTGTTGAATCAGAGGGACATCAGCTAATGTGGAGTTTCTGAAGTTGGGTGAGAGTAAGCAGCAAGTAACACTAAACTCTTGCTATGATTACTTGATTACTATGCTGGCTAAGATGAATCATGAAACTTTTTTAGTCTCTAAGTCTGTTTTGATATCAGTTGCTACTATATCAACCATTAATTTTGTATCATTGTCATGCATTGCTATCATAATCACAGAACACCCACTTATGACCAGGCAGTTCAGATAATATAAAAAGCATTCAGCAGCAGCAGCTAGAAAAACTGCCTCTTTCAATGCACTCAAGACAGTAATGGATACAATCCTCTTTATAACAATTTCCATATCTCCAGCAAACTGAGAGCATAAAATGCTGAAAATAATGTATTTCTTTTGATGAGAAGAATGCTGTGCTTTTAAAGTCCAGCAGGAGTTAAAAGCTTTATAAGTAAATTGGTGTTATTGAGACACACATTAGGGAAAAATACCATCAAAGACCAGGCAAGGTAACAACAAAAGAGTGTGGAGGCAGTTTTCTAGAGAATAACATATGAATACGATGCCCCATGTGATCAGATACTGTTACCTGGGATGCATATATACAAAAATAAAAGGCAGTTAGTACAACTAGGATCAGTTTTAGAGAGTTCTCTTCATCCATTTTTCATAATTCATTTCTCTGACAAGTAAAATATATTTCACTGACCACAACAAAATGATGAGAGTAAACTCTACAGATGTTGCAAAACTCCATTATATGCCATCACATGTTCCTATTAGCATAACCCCCTCCCCAAGTGCTCACTTCTTTATCCCCATTGCACAGAATTTACACAGATAATTGTAGACAACCGTCAGTTCAGCCAGATAAATTCCGAATTGAAAATACAGAAACACTGGCAAATACTAACAAAAATAGCTCAAAGAAAACCCATTTGTAAGGGTCTTCCCCCCCCCCCCCCAAAATGAGAAGAGGTCTCAGTAAATTACCTATTTCTTCTCCAGTGGCAGAACTTAAACACAGAAGGAAGAGATAACACTGATGACATTATCAGCAGCCAAAAATTATCAAAGGCTTTAAAATAGTTTGATAAAATGAACAAAAACATCTAGTTGGGTCAACATAATGGTCACTGTGTTTTAAGGCAAGTCAAATAATAAATATCTAAAATACTAGCCATAGTGTGAAATTTATCATTCAAGGCACCCTCAGGAATAGAGGAAAAAAAATCTGGAAAATGTGTCTTCAGGATTTGGAAAGACATCCAGGGGAAATTTAGGAAAAAAAGTTGAATACAACAGATCCTCATAGATATGACATGATGTAATAAAGAATAGAATGAATTAAAATAAAGATCAATGTGACAGAAAAGGAAGACTCAGCACTACTCTGTCTCACAGCTCTGGAAGTGTTCCTATGTGGAATTAGTGAACATATAAGGTCATGCAATATATTATCTTGGATTTCCAGGAGGCTCTTGGCATGATTGCCCCAAATCCAAAGGACTGATAGAGCAAATTAAGCAGATCTGGAAAAGAAAGTCGTGGAAAAAACAATATGTAGAATTATGGGAATAAAGGTCAGGCACAGTAGATCAGTTATCACACTGAAAGGGGATAACCACTATAGCTGTGTTAAATAGATCCAGAACTGTTCGGTATCATCCTAAATTATCAACAGAAGGGTGGGGCTGATGATATAACAAACTTTCCTGTAAGTACGTCATTACTGAAGTAAGTAAAAAGCAAGCTGTGACGAGATGTAGGTGGCCTTCAGGGTACTGATTCACTAGACAATAAAACAGCAGATGGAGTTGAATTTTGATAAATGATAAACATTTCAAATATGAACCCTTCCTCCCCAGGTTCACAAGCGCAGTAAGTTGCTGCAAGTTACCTGCAGCTGCTCAAGAAAAACTAGATTCATATTATATGATTCTGTGAAAACATCTGCTCATATGTGAAACAGAACGTAATGAATTATTAGGAAATAAATAGAAAACAAACCAGAAGACACTGGTAGTATACAGCACAGCACACCCACATTATAAACATCAAGCAGTGTTCTGGTCACTTCATTTCAAACCATATATACATATATGTATATATAAATACCACAGGAAGAATGAGGGTAAGATTTCTAAGAGATCTGTGAAGGATTTCATAGAACAAGAGATACCACAAATCAGAAAGCGGACCATGGAGGACAGCCATTATAGCTGTATATAAAATCATGACTAGTGAAGAGAAGGTAAATTAATAAGGAACAGTAATTTGCTACTTTTCAGAACCCAAGAACTTGGAGTTAAGCAATGTGATTATCAGTCAGACCCTGCAAAATAAAAATACACATTTATAATAGTTGATCAACCTGTATTGTCATGGGATGTTGTAACAGCAATGAAATTTCAGGAACTATTACACAAGAAACTGGAAACACCTGCTGGTCAGGGGATAACCTAAGGTTCAGATTGTCTGGAGCTGGACAGGAGAAGCAAGGGATCACTACAGCACCTTTCCGCTATGGTGAAAGTCTCTTGCTAAGCATTTGTGACTGACCACTGCCAGAAACAGCTCCTAATCCAGATGGTCTGACTGCAGGTCCGGTTTATGTTCTTATAAGACATTGTTGTACAAAATGCATTTATTTCTAGAATTTTGGAGCACACATTGGATATAAACTAACTGGAATTGCTACCTATTTTTTTCCTTGCTGTACAGAAGATTTTTGACTTGCTAATTTCATGTTTTTATTCATTAATTTCAGCTTCGGCTTTAGTGAGAACAGCAACTTTTTAATGCCTATAAAATTTAGATTCTGTTGTCACTCTATGTTTTATACTTTGTGGATCCAAGTGTTCTGAAGCCAAATGAGGTTTTGTAGCTATAAAACCACAAGTAGACAAGGCTCTGTCACCTGCTTTTCCAGACAAACAGTGAAAATCCTGAAAATCTGTGAAATTTGAGTAGGTGACTGAATGCGACCAGTGAAATTTTAGAAGAGGAGAAACATTAGAAAGAGAACATCCAGATGAAGAAGAACATGTGAATTAGATCCAACCATCAGCTGTTAGCAAATGAGAACCAGAGGATATTATATCCAGTAAATCTGGGGAATGAACCATTGAGAGGGAGAAGGAGAGGGAGAGGAGAAAAAGAGGGAAGGGAATATTGACAAATAAAAGATCTCCTAGGAAATATTAATCTGCCTAAGATGAAATGGCAAGCAATGTTCTTTGTGTAGTAAACTATAGCACCCAGAAGTTCAATTAATCTTCAACCATCTCTATGCTCCTATGTGGACAGCAGTATTTCTCTACTCATCCTATGGGAAAACTGAAAACGCTCTTAAGGACAATTAGTAACAAAATCGAGAGAAGGTTTTACATTAACCTTCCAGTCATCAACATGCAAATATCAAAACATTTTTGTTTACTTGACTATAAATAGCTGCAGCAGCTGTTGGCAAGATGAAATAGGATTTCAACTACTTCTATTCAATTAAGTTGTCCAGATATAAAATTTCACTTCAATTTGCACTCTCCATTACTATGTAACACAGTTCTCTGGGAAACAAGAAAGCAGAAAGTTAATGAAATATCTAGACAATTATTTAGCTGCTTTTAATTAATTATTCTAGTACGAATTGGGAATTAGTAAATGTTCTTCCTCTTAAACATCCAAAATTTAGTATAATCCCAAAGGTTCAGAAGGAGGCTGTCAAACAGTAAGAAAAGCATGAAAATTCCTAGTAACTTTGGTAAAAATGAGGTCTAATATTTTACTAGGAATGTCATTATAATTTAATTTATGCAATTAATTAATGAGCTTTAAATCTAAAATTTATCAGAGTTCTCACTAGAAGAGCTATGATTCTTCACTTATATTTATTGACTAAGGATAAAAGTACAAGTTTCATTGTTATAATCAAAGATAATGGTCTCTGATCATGCTGAATAATCAAAACGTGGCAGCTGCTAGCATAGAGAGTTACAAAACAAGCAGACAAGATGGGGAGTGGACAATATTTTTGAATCATCAGCATTTGGTATCCAAAGCCAGTCATTTTGAAAATCTGATGGAGTAGGAATCTGAGCATCAGTAGGAAGTTAATATTGGCCTTACAGACATTTGCCTTACGCTAAGATATTGGTTCCATATTCTGAGCTTTGGCATCAAGGAAAAGAGATTGGTACAACACCTGGAAGTAGATATCCGGTTTAGGAACACCAGTTCCTTCAAAGAACAATGTGGAGAATTTTCAGTGAAAAACAAGGAATAAAAATTATTCAATTTGATTTGATTCTAAAAAAAATTATTATAAAGCTTTCCAGACTTTATAAATCATTGGGAAGAAGCCAGTATCAGGTTTGAATAGCTCATCTTCTATATAGCTTTATGATGAAGTACTCTGAGATAACTTCAAGGGTAAATTTTTCAATTATATAGTTTTGATTTCTTATACTCTAATTTGTTATGTGACAGAAAGGATGAAATCCCTTCCCTCAGTTGGTGCAAAGGAGCATCTGTAGTTCTTTCCAATGAAATTACTTGAAATTAATGCTTACTGATTTTTCAGCTTCTATTATTTGGATCTGGTAATAATTTCAGCATTAACTTTTTAACTGAATGGGCTTCTTCAGACTGATTTTTCAAATCAGTATTTTGTGCTCTATTCTTTTTTATTCTTTATTCAATAAGACTCTCAAAGTCCTCAGTGAAAAAAAGCCCATTCTGACCACTGAATTTTAAAGAAAATTATGATTATTGGCTTGTTTCAATTTTTAAAATCTAACTGGGTTATCAGACACTTTTTATAAAATAGACTTTGGAATTTAGCCTGATATATAGCTTAAAGGCCATGTTACACCTAATCCCATTTTAAAAGGCATATAGTTAAATCTTGTTTCTCTTGGAGTTAATGAGAAAATCTCCAGACTTCTGCAGAGTTGGAACTTCACCTTTAAATATTAAAATTAAGGAGGAAGAAGTGGATGTCTTGTGAAGGTATTACACTTATCACTGAAAAAAATTCTGAGTAGAATTTGAAGGCTTTAATATTAAAGGCATGAATTGTTTCTTATTAAAAATAAATAGCTTTGAAGACGTCATCATGGAATCAGGGCAAGTATTAGTATTATTGGTTTTAACCAAAAATAAGTAAACATCAATACAGATCTGTTTTATGTAGGAAATGTATATGACACACATGTTATAGCTGAATCATAGAATGTTTTGGTTTGGAAGGGACCCTAAACGTCATCTTAGTTCCAGCCCTGCTACTATGGGCAGCTATACTTTCCACTAGATCAAGTTGCTCAAAGCCTAATTAAAACCAAAGCAGATGTATTTTGAATTAGCATGCTATTGACAATAGCAAACAGGTTGGTCACAGAAATTTTATTGTACCAATAGTAGTAATTTAATTTTATTCTTACTGTTACACAGCAAATTATGCTGGAAGGCAGCAAATTTCATACTTGTGATCTTTACCCATTACTCCAATATGGACATTCATTTGTAAATTAAACAGATATAATTCATTAATGCTTTATAGGTAATTCAATAGTGTACAAAACTACTTTAATGATAAATAGGATTAGGTGTCTAGACTAGATCTATTTTGCACCTGGCTAAGATAACCTATTATAACCTATTGATAAACATCTTAAGATAATATCTTTCACTGTTAAGTAGTTTCTAAACAGATGTTCAGAGTTTAAAATGTTGTATTATACATAAATCCTGCTACCTACAAGCACAGTGTATCAATTACTAGGATGCAAAACCAAACTATTTTATAGTCTTGTAAAATAATGGCACTGTAAGGCAATCAGGGAGGAGGAATTTTATTTAAACATGCTTAGTATGATGAAATGGGTTGTGATAGTTTGACCTGTCTATGTAAATAAAGGAAGTGATTTGTCACTGATACCACAAACTCTTTGCATCTCTACCAGTCACAAAATCCATTTCTTCCCTGCAAGTGTAAAAAACTGTTCATTTTTAACCAGCTGCCACACTACTAAACATATCAAAAGAAATGACTGCTCCTTGAAAGGAAATTGGAACTGAGCACTGATGTAGCCTACCACCTATTTGCAAGTGAGAAAATTAAGTGGCCAACCTAGGAACATGTTAATTACCTTCAAGAGTGACTACATGGAAATAAGGCTGCTGAAACAGTACCGGCACATATGTAGCGTGAAAGCTCACTCCAGGGCTGGCCCTTCTGCTCTCTGTGCTCTTGGGAGACACTCTTAACACATCCAATATACACAAGGTAACAGATTATACCAAACTGAAAAAAGCTTGCTTGAAAAAACATGAAATCCATTGAATCTTATTTATCTTGTCACAATTGAAGGCAATACACCTCTGTTCACTATTTCCAAAATTTATCTAAAGCCTTGAACAAATAAAATAACCTCTGTACATGAACACTTACGATTGCAGTCCCGAAACCACAGCAGTGACTAGAAGTCCACAATTGCCAAACAAAGGTGTCAACAATAAACATAACTAAAGGAAAACTGACTTGTACATTTTCATTTTGCTTGAGTATCACAACATTAATACCCTTGGTACTAAAGCAGTATCTGTAAATTTTGACATTTTCTATTCCCAAGAAGGATTTGAGTTTTACTGTCTTTCTGTTCATCTGAAATGAAAGTCATTATTCCGTTTAAATGTTACAGGACCTGAAAAGCTCAGATAAAATTCACCAAGTAGAAGAAAGTTAGAAAGTTATTTACACTAGACTTGATGAAGGTTCATGAAGTTTGCCTCATCGAACAAAATGTGCCCAAGTTTCTGTTAGACGTCAAAAAAGTGAGTGTCTTGGTGCTCCTGGGTTCATAATATGAGGGTTATGGTATGTGTGCAGGCAGTGTAAAATACTTTTATCAGCTTCTTTTTTTTTTTTTTTTGTAGTTAGGCTGATAAGTGAGATGCGTTCCACTCTTCCTGTAGTTCCACAAGTTTCAAGTAATTCAAGGACTGCAAACATAAGCATGACCTTTCCATTCCCTTCTTTTTTCCTTTTCATAAGAGACTCTTTTCTCCGTTAGTAAACTCTGGAAGAATCTCATCCTTGCTTGCAGCTGTCTGGTGCTGTCTCCCAAATGGCGATCATTTAGAACATCTTGTCTGGCTCCTGCTCTTTGCTGCTACCCTACTGCATATGCATGGTGAAAGGGTCAGAAATAACTTAGAGCTGACCAATTTTTCACATACACTTTCATAAACTCAAATAAGACCCCTAACATTTTCCCTCTAATTCTTTAGAGCAAGTACTATGTATTATCAAAGTCATTATTAATACAGCAGCTGCTGAAGAGAGATTTTACTAAAAAAAAAAGGAAGTGGAAGAAACACAAGCAGATGTTGTTCTACTAAGTCCTCCCTTTTTATTGCACTGGATCAAGGACCACAGTTTACATGGCTGCTGGTGGGCATCTAATTACAAATTAGCAGTATCAGTTAAGTTAAAAGACTGTTGGTGGTAAGAACTGAAGCTAAAAATCACAGGAGAGTGTCTATATCAAGGTACAGTCTCATTTTATAACCTACAAAGTGTTACTTATTCTTACATATTTGACTTCAGTGTAATTCTTGATGTCCATGAGGAGTAGCAAACTCCTTCAACAAATTGCCAAAATGAGCTGGACCAAGGCAATCTGAATGCAAAAACTGCACATTCTGGAGATGGCTGCAGTACTGTGGTTCTGCTAGAGTAACAACCCAATAACGAAGTGCCTTCAGCCAAATTCAATTGGCTTTGCAGATAGGTGTAAATTAAATAAGCAAAACTCAGGCGTAAAGGTACTATAACAGAAACAAGAGGATGATGGCTAAATGTGTTACCAACTTTAAAAGGCTCTTTCTGAGCCACCTAGATAGAAATTCTTCATAGGCCGACTTAAGGATGAATTTATATTTGTGAGTAAACACACATTTTATTATGGAAATACTTGAAAACTGACACTTTCCTCCTTAAAGAGACAACAGCATGATTTACCATTAGCATGCTGGAATGCTAGGAAACAGAAATCGTCTCCCCAAAGGACATCAAAGAAATCAGTGCAAGAACCAAGTACAGAATTAGTCGCTTGGCAATTTCAGCAGACACCTTTAAATGAACTCATCTACCTTTTTTTGTTCTATTTTTACCCTTAAGGATTAAAAGGACTTCAATCTCTAGTGTGGTCAGTCTGGTACATTTCATGACACTAATTATCACTTTAAAAAAAAAAAAGAAAAACACAATGTAAAAAACCAGAGTAGATTTTCCACATTAAGAGTAATTGGCAGCATCAGTGAAGAGTCAGCACTTACCCTTTAATGGTCAATTCAACAAACACACATCTAAGTGCCAAACCACAAACCCTTACAATTCTGTAAACTCAGTTAATGGCCTCTTTTTGGGTTGAGATCAGACTTATTTTAATGACTAAATTAAACCTTCACTTTAAAAATAACTTAGATAATTTCTGTTCCTTAAAATTTTACAGATGAGTTGTAGGCTGAAACACAAACACTCTTTAAGTACATATTGAAAAGCAAACAATATAACAGCAAGTGTATCTTGTACACAGCTATTCTGGGCACAAGCTCTACTCTGCTCCACTGAAATAATTTAAAATCTGGTGTAATTTAGCAGAATTCACCCATCATCTCCAGTTTATTTTCTTGATGGAGATTTACAGCAGCAAGCCAAAATCTTTCAAATCTTACACAAAAAAAATATTTTCCCTTTCTGAAAAATATAGATATTGTTTTTGTCAGGCAACTTATACTTGTAACTATTTTTAACTTGAAATCACTGTTTCCAGATAAAAGCCTTACACTTATTAACACGGTGAAAGCAAATGCTGCTGCCAGGTATTCTCCTGCCTTTTGTTCTCCCACTATCCATACAGGAGTGTTCTTCATTCCCACTTAAATTAATTTGAGTTTATTCCCTATGCAAAAAAAAGGGGGGCGGGGGGGGGGAATCATTATAAGATGTGACTTTTATTTTATTTTTTTTTTAATTTTTTTTTTAATGTACAGTAATGCTACTTCCTTCTTACTAGTTCTTGTTTTACTAAAGAATGAGTTGACTGAAAGAGTTGAGGGCTTTCACTCTGGAGAATGTCAGAGGCTCAGGGGGAATCTCATCACAGTTTTCCGGTACTTAAAGGGCAACTACAAAGAAGATGGAGACTCTCTTCACAAGGAGACAGAGAGGACAAGGGGCAATGCATACAGATTTCATGGAAAGAGATTTCATCTGTATATCAGAAAGAAATTTTTTACATTGAGAAAATCAATCACTGGAAGAACCTCTGCAGGGATGTGGTAGAGTCCCCATCATTGGAGGTGTTCAAGATGCTACTGGACAGGGTGCTAACTAATCTCATCTAGGCTCCTTTTTCCATGAAATGTTGGACTGGATGATCCTTTGAGGTCCTTTCTAGCCTGGGGTGTTTTATGATTCTGTGAATCTAACTCTCTGCTTACCCTTGAAATCACAATTTGCATGCCTTGCTTATACAAGTTGTTCACAGCACTGGCATATGAAATCTGTAAGTACTTATTTTTTTCTGGATAGAGTAGAATATACTCTTAAAATATGTGAACCAAGGTATACTTTATGTTGCTCTTATAGGTATGTTGCTGATAAAAAAAATTAGTTGGAGATTATAACTTTCAGTGCAAACACAGGCATTATTTATTTCTGCATCACAAAATTGATTAGCTTCACAAGAGCTTTGTAACAGAACCTTGTAGGGGAGTTTCAAAAGACAGCCATATTAAAGCCCTGACATGCTGGTGAAAGCAGACCAAAGATACTGGAAATCCAAATTATGGTGACAACAGTTCACGGAAATGTAGAGCTTTTCCACAGGAAATTCTAGGTTGTCTTGTCTAGAACTGGAACAAAAAGCCACACACTTGAAAGACTTTACAAAACAGAGTATTTTCAGAAATTTTGTCATGTGAATAGCTCTTGCTCACCATCTGTCAGGTTCACAGCTATCTGGCAATTCTGAGCACTAGCCGAAGGCAACATTTAGGGCAACTGGCTTTCTGAAGATTTCCAGCCAGCCAGCTCCAGATAGCTGATTTTGGACTAGGACTGACATGAATAAGACATTTTTGTCATTGTGAACAGTGTTTTCCACCCATACAACCTGAGAGGATAAAACCCAACTTAAATTAAATTACTGTGGTGTTCTGGTTACATAGGTTAGTAGTTTGAGTATTTGTTTATATTTAATTGGATATCAACACACAGAACCATGTTTTCCCAGTATTGCATTTGTCTGGTTTGACAAATAAAGGTTAAGCTTCTATATCTAATAAACATAGAATGACAATCTTTCAAACTCTAGTCTAGAGGTGAGTGTTTTGTTGCTGACAACTGAGAAATACAATATCACACACAGGTCTCTTGCAACCTCCACTTTATCTTCAGGAAGGAAATGTATAACGCTCTGTGTAAAGTTACATAAAACTGGAAGTGATTAGTGACATATTCATATAACAAATTGGTAAGTTGTGAACTGGTTACTTCCAAATATCAAATTATGTATTTATAATAGTTCCTCATTCTTCAAGACACAATTTTAAATACGGTGATTTTGCTTTTTGCTGGAATTCCACAATGATCCTACTTTCATTACTAACATGACAGAAAAACAACTTTTTAAAATAAAAAACCAAAATAAAACAAAACATAAATTCCATTCAAAAATTGTGAAACTGAGAGAAGAAAAATAACCATTTTTGATCATGCTGTAAAGAAGGAAGATTATTCTCTCCCTGTCCAAAAGATAATAGGAGCATCCACAGAATAATTTATTTCTGCCAGTCAGCATTTTCTACTAGAAAACATTCGTTTCTGGAAAATTTAATATCAAAGAACAAGGTTCCTGTAAATCAAGGAAATAAATATCAGATATGAACCAAACTGCTGGCCCCAAAATAAACTTGTGGTAGAGCCTGGAACCACTTTACTTCCATGCTCCAACTCAGCCAATCAAGCAATGAACTGTTCTCCCTCACTGCACTGATTTTACTTACAGTTCACTTTCCATTTTAGATGTTTTAAAAGTCTCCAAACTTAAAAGCAGAAATGCAGCTCTCAGTAGTAATACAAGAACGCATTTCTTTAATTCTAGTTATTTTTTATATATTGAGAAAATCTGTTAAGAAAATAACGTGTGTTTAACTATCATGACACTGAGTAAATTTGTCATGGAGTAGAACTTAAACTAATTTTCTGCTAATTAAAGCAGCTGTACTTTTCATTTTTGGCCATTATCTTGCTTCCTAGTACCTGCTCCAATAAAATGGATAACCAAGATCCTCAGATTCTTATTAAGGGTTTTTAAGGTTTGATGCTGTCTTGTTTTCTATTGAAATTACATTGGTCAAATGATGACTAGCCAACCCCATTGTAACAGAAGACAAAGTCGGGTCCAATTATTTTAAAAGACAAACTAGAATTTTCAGACATGAGAAAAAGGAGAAATTACCTGGGTCCTCTATAGACAAGTTCTTCGTTAACCACTGAACAATGTCTGAACCTAGGAACAAAACAACAAGCATTTTTAGATTAGTAAGTTTTCTCTTCCTATTCTTCAGTTCTCCAGGTTAAATAATACTGTTCTGCCATGTAAAAGAGATCTACATTTTTTGCTCAGTTTGTCTATAAAAAACCAGACTATTCTAATTTTTTTTAAGTTTCTTGTTTTAAGGTTTTTTTAAGCAAAAAACCATACCACTTCTTTCTTTAAGCTAAAAGTGATAAAATGTAATAGCAGTGCATTTAATAGTATGATCACTGCCTGCATTTCAAAAATTACATTACTGTAAAATTTACATAGAAAAAACTACCACTTCATTAAGATAATACTAAATTTTCCACACCTTCCAAATTAGTTTACAAATGAAGCACAGAAAACGTAAATGCAACACATGCTGTGATCATGCAACATATGGAGTATATGCTGCAGGCCATGATGGAGGCTTAAAAACCTCCTTGGGACTGATACATGGCATTATGAGCTCCTCTTATGAGCTGCAGCTTGTGTTCAACTTTGCCTCCTGATTTTATTAAGTATCACTTCTGTTGCAATGACTTTCAACCGATTCTGCTGGCTACCAGCAAAAGCATATTCAGTTACCTAAACATGTTCTACCAATGTTTCAAACTCCATCTCATGGTTAAGCTCTTGACAGAATTCATTTTTCCCCTGGTGCTAAAGCTCTTTCCTAATCATTCTAGTCTCTCTTCTTCTATATCCTTTCATTTACTGCCTATCCAATCCCTTCTATTTAATTTCCTGTCCTTATTTTAATGTCCCATGCTATTGCTCGCCTCTTAGCACCTCTCATACCAGATTCCCTGACATCTTTTGCGATGAGTATCCTTTCAACCCCACCTCCTAGTTCCTATCCCCATTCACTCCTCTTGGCCATGCACTTCCTATCACACTTTACACTCTATGTGCCAAGTAGCAAGCTGAATCAGTCTTGTTTTTCATTCTGAAAGGTATAGTTGAACATCACTACACAATCTACACAAATACAAAACAAATCAAAACAATAAAATCTCATGAATAGACAATAATACATAATATTAAAATGTGGCAGGTATTTCCCCTGTCACTCCCTGGATTGATTTCTTTCTGTATTACCTGTAATACATAATTCCCTTTGATCTTCTTAAGGCAATGAAAATGAACATATTTAAAAAGCATTTAAGAAAAGAAAGAAAGAAAAATTACTTATCCTTACTTTTATAAAGAATAAAAATGTGTAGCTTTTATTATACTTAGTGAATAGCTTGATCATGTATTTTAAAAAGCCTAGTTGATTGTATCATAACTTTTGAAGTGTGTATGCATTACTAAATTGATTACATAGCAATGAAAACTACGGGGATTTTACAACCATGTCCAGAGCAGAGATCTTCATTACTACGTTGCATGTCTAAATTTTAATAGATATTAAAATCCAGTGGCACCTTTTCTTATACCATTTACAATGAATTATTCCTTAAATGAGGCAATTTATTTTTGCATGCTGTTGGATGTGTACAGAACATCTCAGACAGATATTCCTACCTCAAAATATACTATTTTTATTCCTATTTATAAATACAATCTCTGTCCTTAATTTCTACATATGAACTGAATGAGGCTGACACTCAAAGAAGAATTTTAGCTTAGTATAAGATGAAATTTCATTGACTTCAATGGCACAGGTCCAACCCTAGATACATTTTTATGCCAGCTGACTAGAGAATTTAGTCAGCCCTAAATATTTTTCTATATCCTCAAAGGTCAGAGACAAAATGTAATTAGAAAAACCACACAACATTTTTTAATACTTATCAACTTTGGCTTCCTTCAAATCTCTCAGGTACCATACTGGAAGAAATTTTCTATTCTTTTTATCTCACCTTCAAATACTTCTTTCCTCTTCTCCTCTTTTGAAAACTTTCTTACAGTGACACATATTCCTCAGTTCTCATCTCCTGGCACCACATTTGCATACACGAACTACACATCAGAAATTTGACTTCCATATGTTGCTCTGTCTTCTGGGTTATTGGAAATAATATTGGGAAATGGGATTTTTGACAATTGCATCATCTGATTCTGAAAGATCGTTACCACTCCATTCACATTTTACACTGAATACATTCCCCTGGTACCCGAAAGCCTGAATAGCAGCTTAAGCCAGACATCACATTCAAACACTACAGTGATTTCAGCTGCATGACTTCAATGACAAAAACCCAAACAAATAAATATTAATGTGACCACTCTCCTTCCAGGGTGAAGGTTATTCAAGTAAAACAATGTTGCAAGGAATTTGTCATATTGCAAATGAGAAATTTCTCAGATAATTTTCCTCTAGAAGTTCTTGTGAACAACTCCAGTTCTAAAAAGAATAATAAAGGTATTATCTGGTATAGCTTGCTGTGTGGTTTTTTAGCAAAAAAAGTTATTAAAATTATTTCAGTCATTCATTCCTGTGTGATTTTTCTAAGGTTTTATTACTTATGAAAGTGTGTTTCTAAAAGCAAAACCACTGCTATAATTTCTTATCTCAGGAAAAGAACAAGGCAGCAAAACAGGTGAAGCCTTTACAGGCAAAAAATATTGCCTCTGAGTCCTAGCTTTGAAAATGCGGTGACCAGTAAATTCATGTCAATTTTCATACACCACATTTCACATCTACATAAATTATGATCCAAGAATTAGGATGAAAAATATTACAGACCTAATTATTTGTTAAAAAGAATTAATAATTAGTTATAGGATAAAACATCTTTAACCGTCAAACCTGAATCTGTCTTATTGCCAGGAATTTATCAAAAAGACAAGCTAGTGAGATGATATAAGTTTTATGGAAGCAGCTTGGTATTAGAGTCTTCTGAAAAGGAAAACTACAGCAGTCCAAAATAGAAAATGCTTGCTGTGTCAGAAAGATACTCAGTATTTGTATACTCTTTAATGTGCCAGTCACTGCTAATGTGGGATAACAAAGCCCCAGTAATAGCATTTTCAAAGTGGATTCTCAAGCTAAGTTCTCCATGTCTCCCTGTGTCACATCCAGAAGGTAGCTAAAAGGCAAGTTGGCTATTAGATCTGTAAGGTGCGGAAGACTGAAGTTAAATTGCCAGCTGAACTTTGAAATCCTGGAACCTTCAGCTATCACGCCAGTTTCTATAGCAAATAAAACTGGACAAGGCAAAGCAATCATTTGTAATAATAAAGGCAGTACAAGCAGAAAACATTCAAAAAAAGGGTTTTTTTGACACAGAGACTAAGAGCCTACAGAGAGATTACTTAAATGTCAGCACCTATCCAGAAAAAGGCAATAAAATTCACAAGATCTTACTCAAGTCCAAAAATATGAGAGATTTTCATCTTTAAAAAAAGAGGCAAAAAAGGTCTACATTCATATATAAACAAAAAGGACTCAAGTATGTTATTTGTAAAATGTACCTGCTGAAAACTCCACAAATGATTAGTTTTAAATGAAATTGTCCAAAAATAGTAGTTGCTGAAGCCGTCACAACATCTCTAGAAAATATTTTTGAGAAAATTGTGCTCTCTGGACTCTGCAATGCTAATTTCCAAGTCAGGCATAAAGGCCAGGGCACTGTGAAGGTTCAAGAACAAACCCCTTACTTTAAACAAGTCTTAACAGAGTACATTTCAAAGAGGTGCTGATTCTGAACTATAGATTAATTTTTCACTATGCATAGACACAACAAACGATATAAGTCTTGATTTGACAACAATAAGATATAATAGCAGTTCTGCAAAAGAAATTCAATATTCAAAATGCTCTATCTTTTTAAAAATTCAAAACATATTTAGCTGAAGAAGATTCAGTTTGCAAGAAATTATATGTTATTAATTGGAATCACAAACTGTGAGACCACTGAGAAACTTAACACAATGATTCCTTGCTTCATAAGGAGATGGTTTCAACCCTGAAGAAAATACTGCTAATATCTTCATTTAGTAGCTAAAATGTGTTCTTATTTTTAATTTGTAGACCTCAAAGTATTTACAAATGATAAAGATATACAGGGACACAAGACGGTCCCCTACATTACTGATATCAAGAGAGAGAGTTTTGCTGTTGGCAATCCAGCAAACACTTATTCTCTCTTCATTAAGACTTTTGCCATCTGAACTCTCAAGAGCGACATAACTATCACAGTGTTTGTCCTGCACTGTGAAAGCCAGAGAGCTCAACCTGTTACAGCCTATTATGTGGGTGCTTGTTTGCTGAAAGGCAGCAGCAGATCATTTGGGAGCTCCTTGGGGGAGCCCCTTGGTCAGCTGGGTCATCTTCAGCACTTCACCACTACCTGGTCTTGCAAACCTGGAAAATTTTATGCAGAGCAACTCACAGTAGGGAAAACTTAATAATCATTACTCTAGAATCTACCAGTTTCTAAATTTAGGACAACAAGATTGTTACTAAATTAGTAATGAAAAAGCATAGCATTTCCATTGTTTCATTTCTTTCACTGCAAGAGAAGGGAATTGTGTCATTCTGACTTCTGCCTTCAACACCATTACTTTGTCATTCTACTTCATGGCAATACATCAGGAAATTAAGTTTAGTTACTGATACATACTTCAAAATCCTTTGTAATGATTACTTGAAAAAAATACAAATGGCAATGTCATCTCTCACCACTGATTCAGATAATGGAAACATGGAAACTAGATCAGATGAGTAGGGAGATTGTAAAGGCCAGTGGACTATCAGATTCTCAGCACTAGCTCTTTTCTCATAAAAACCTTTGTCTTAACAGACAGTTAGACTATGCAAGAAAAGGCTTTCACTAGTGAACAGGACAAGAAGACCTGCATTCTTCTTAAAGTTTTCACTGTCACAAACCATAGCATACGTTGTCACTGTTATATCAGCACAGATATTTTTACAATTTCTTTTCTTTGAGAAGTAGAATTTGTATATGAATTCTGCACGCATACATCTGAAAGAATTCAAGTACCATATATCTCTAGGCAAAAGGCAGAGGGAAGAAAAGCAATGGTTACATTATCTTTTGGTATACATATAGAAAAACATATTTGGGTCCGTGGCAGATTATTCAACTTTTTTTTGCCCTATGTCTATTATAATTGAGCCAAGAGAAGGTTTGCATCACTTAACAGTGCTGTGCATAAAAAGGTGAATGATAGAAGTGCGTGGGGACTCCTCTCTAAGGTTAGGTAGTAGTGCTTGAAGGAAAAAGGAGCTATTTCCCCATAAATTATGGCTCTAGTCAATACTAAACTGTATTGAATTTCAGTCTTTCAGAAGATGTATTCAGAGGTGCTTTGATTGGCTAGTTCTTAGTTTCAGAAGTAAGCTGGTAACAAATGCTTAGATAGTAAAAAGGGGAGGTAAGGGAAATGACACAAAGAAGCTGCATAACTATATTTGGATTTATTTCATGTTAATTTAAATGCTTCCCACCTTGTATTTTTATTTAACACTTTTCTCTTTCTTTTCTCTATTATTTGATTAATGTAAGATAAATTTATAGACTTAATCTGGTATAACTCTTTACCATGAATGGCAACAGAGCTCAAACTGTGATAATTTGAATACACTGTTGATTGCATTCAGATATTTAACCTACTGATCTTTGCTATTTAAACAGATTGACTTTTAAAAGAAAGACATCATTGATGTCATGTTCATCAATGAGCTGGATGAAGGGATAGAGTGTACCCTCAGCAAGTTTTCTGATGATACAAAACTGTGAGGAGTCGCTGAGACACCAGAAAGCTGTGCTGCCATTCAGTGGGACCTGGACAGGCTGGAGAGTTGGGTAGAGAGGAACCTAATGAAGTTCAGCAAGGGCAAGTGGAGGGTCCTGCACCTGGGAAGCAATAAACCCCATGCACCAGTACACGTTAAGGGCTAAGACTTGCTGGAAAGCAGCTCTATGGAGAAGGACCTGAAAGTTCTGTTGGATAACAAGTTAACCATGAGCCAGCAGTATGCTCTTGTGGCCAAGAAGGTTAATAGTACCCTGCAGTGCATTAAGAAGAGTGTGGCCAGCAGGTTGAGGGAAGTTCTCCTCCCCTCCTGCTCTGCACTAGTGAGGCCACATCTGAAGTACTGTGTCCAGTTCAAGAGAGACAGGGAACTACTGGAGAGAGTCCAATAGAGGGCTAAAAAGATGGTTAGGGGACTGGAACATCTCTCTTATGAGGAAAAGGTGAGAGAGCTGGGTCTGTTTAGCCTGGAGAAGACTGAGATATCTTGTCATTGCTTATAAACATGTAAAGGGCAGGTCTCAAGAGTATGGGGCCAGACCCTCCTCAGTGATGCCGACTGACAGGACAGGGGGCAAAGGGCACAAACTGGAACACAGAAAGTTCCATCTGAATATGAGAAAAAACTTTACTTTGAGTGACAGAGCTCTGGGACAGGCTGCCCAGAGAGGTTGAGTCTCCTCCTCTGGAGATACTCAAAACCCTCCTGGACATGTTCCTGTGCAACCTGCTATAGGTGAACCTGCTTTAGCAGGGGGGGTTGGACTAGATGATCCCCAGAGGTCCCTTCCAACCCCTGCCATTCTGTGATTCTGTGATCAAAGTGCAGTTTGATTAAGTAAATTTGCATCACAACTTTCACACACTTATCTCTGCCACTTGCTTTTAAAAATTATTGATGAAAATAAATGCATTAACCTACTTTCTTGACTTTTTATAACTGGAGGTGGACCACACATGTGTTTGAGTCCTCTTACACTTCAAGGAAGCTTGTACCAGTTGCAGATTTTAAAATCTCATCTGAATAACACTAACTGTACAAAGAATATGACGTATTTTAATGAAACTACTCAAGCACAAAAGTAATTACAGCTTTCTAGTTTTAAAACAATATAAGCTGCAATATACTTTTTTAAAAAAGTGAAGATGGATACAGGAATTTGAGGAAATATAACCCTCAAATGAATCATCCTGCTGCCTTTGAGTTGGGCCTTCTCATTCTATGCTGTAAGCAATCCTCAAAAACACTCAAGCCTAGAAGGGCAGAAAGGATCTATACTTCTGGCTAGGAATACCTTATGAAGAACAAAGCGTTGCTTGATATTGTTAAAGTACTGAATCTCTGCTTCAGAGAGGAAAATTCATCTACTTTCATATTGTAAAAGAGCTAATACAGGATGTGAAAAATCTCTTCACCTTCCACGTGAAATCACTCAACAGCACTGACCAAGAAACTGAAGGACTATAAATTCTGCAATCACACCCTGTCATATAATCAAGCTTCAGAACAGAAATCCAGTTCATAAAAACTAAAAGAGTAATTAATCATGGCTGTGTATGTGTGCCCACTCTTTAACCTCAAAGTGTCAATCTATACAGGGCCCTATCTTTTCCAGCAAAAGGAACTGCTGCTTCATTCCAGCAACATTTATCTCTAAAGCTTCTTAAAAGACATCCTCATACTTAGATCTCTTCAACAGCCACGAGTGAATGTTTTACAGATGACACTAGCTTTGTGTAATTGCCAATATACCAGTAACCACAGATGGGACCCGTGTAATCCCAAGGCTTTTATAATAAGCACTAGAGTTTAGCATCTTGCTGAAGAAGATTGCTTTATGCTAAATATTTGCAAGACAAGAGCAATGATGTTTAGAAAAACTAAGTGGTATGAAAATCCTGCACGGTCTTTCTATTGTAAAGGAATTTTTATGGCTTCCTTCAAAATCATGTAAAGCCATGTGTTCTTGTTTGACTATAATAAAATATCAGTATTCAGGTGACACGGATAAAGACAAGACTGTTTTGTTCATTCTTCTGCTGACAAAATCTTCTAACTTCTTTGATGTAAAAAGAATTTCCAGGGGAAAAAAACCAACAAAACCAACAACAAAAAAAAACCCCAACAGGAAATATAAGTAGAAATCTGAACACCATAATGTTGCCCTGAAGAAATGAAGAAATTTCATTTATGATAAATCTTCATCTCCAAATTGGAAAAATAAACAAACAACAAACAAAACCAAAAAGCACATACTTCATTTTTAAACACTGTATGCATATTCCAAGCAAAACTTCTAAAGTCTTAGATGAGCAAGGAGCCCAGAAGGCTTATCAGTGAGACCTACTTGATTTCCTGTTGATCAGAAATTTTAAATAAAGTGAAAGAACATTAGAAGCCAAGTGACTTTCAGTTTTTCTCGTCATTATCACCCATTCTTCTTCTCTCAATCAGTTCCTCTCTTCACCCTTCAAACACACGCAACCACATTTGGGTACTATTAGGAGAGAAAGAGACAAGAATTCAGCAGCTCGTTGCATTGTCCTTCCTTCATTACCTTTGGGTACTCTTAAACTAAATCCCATGCAAGTAGTTTTTAATCCACCTCCAAGTGGAGGGCAGGAACACTCCAAACCCCTAGCATAACTGTGTCCATACTTTTCCCACCAGTAGAGCATACTGCGTAAATCAATTAGCAATGAAGCTGTTCTGCAGTATCAATGCCTAGCCTTGCAGGTGAGTGCCTAGCCATCAGCCTACAGAACAATTTTTTCTGTCTCTCTCAGTGATGATGTAAATTCTTTATACACTGAATGAGAAACTCCACATGGAACAGAACAGCCTCTACTGCCTGATGATTATATTATCTAAAGCACGAGGCAATTTAGTCCAAATCTCTAACAGGAGAAAATAAATTATTTGCTACCCTGTAGGACACACATGGGGAGAGTCAAGCTCCTCCTTACTTGCAGTGAAAACTGATTTATGGGAAATGGAACAGCATTGGCAAGCACATCCTGGGGCAGCACACTGCAGTGAGAAAAGCTGGAAAAGAAATGGATATGTGACTCCTATACCAAGTTTGTCCTCCAATTCCTGAAATAACATGTAAAAGGGCAAAAATAACATCACTGTTGCCTAACTAACTTGAACTCTCACTCTGAAAATTCATCCAAGATTACTTCAGAAAAACTGTCAATGCACTTATTGAAATGAAGCTTTTTCCAGTAACTCTGCAGTGGATGAAATTTCTAAATGAAGGCATTTCCTAGGTCATTTGAATGGCTTTCTTCCTACGGAGCAGTAAAAATAATAAGCTTGTGCTAGGACTATACTGACACCACATGCTGAGTGTTCCAAGGGAACATGGACAGGTGAGACCCCAGAGATAAAGGGCTGCCATGCAGAAATGGTGTTGGGGTGGAGCCAGAGGGGAATAGACAACGTTATTTCATGCAGTGCTTGTAGAGAGAAGGAACCACTGTAAGTAATTTTGCACTTCTTCTTAACTATAGTAGGTGTCCATGCATATATTGTGGTCACCTAATTTTATGATGCATCTAATTTTTGCTTAAAGCTCTATCACCTTAGTTTATGCCTGCTTAAAATATAAAACCAAATTATTTAATTTGGTATTTTTTTAAGAATGCATACCAATACACCTTGTATCTAGCTGAAGGTACTACATACAGTGTTTCTGCAGATTTCACAGTTACAATGTCTTGAAAAGAAAGGCAAGCTAGAAAAAAATATTCATCAACATAGCAGTGGCACCAACGAAAACAACCTTAGTAACTTTCTGTAGCATTGTCATCACAAACTGCTGTGTCTATCCTTAGGTTTTTTTGTAAAAACTAATTTTATAAAATTGCATATTACTATTAGTCAAATGTGTTCTCTCATACATGTATCAGTAGGTGTCTGCAAATTGCACTTTGATAATATTTGCAACACAGAAAAGCTTCCTGAGATTCTCTATGCCACAATAAACAGTTTTACTTTCGTAATTTTTTTACATCAGCAGTTTCAGAATAGTGTGTAAAAACAAACAGCCTCCAAGGTCAACAAAAAGTCTTTGTGAAAGTCTTTCCTGTGCTATTGCTTCAAGTAAATTTTTTCACGTTTCCACTTCAGTATCTCCAAGAAATACGATATTTTCCTTCTGAAAAGGTTCTTCTAATTCTTGTCGTTCTGCCCCCCAAGACACCCACGCACAGATGGCAATGGAAGGAAGTGAGGCAGCAATGTAATTTTTGCTAGGCACTTCACATTCATGGAGGATTTTCATAGGGGCAAATTCTGAAGTTCTAATTCAGTGGTAACAGGAATAAATATATGAATGACACATGATCTGACTTGTGATTTTGACTCCAGGAAGAAAGTCAGTGAAGACACGGTGACTTACAGTTTTGACATTTGCCCAGCAACATTGTCAACGTGCTTCCTTCCTCACAAAGTGTTCCTACACAATAATAGTTAATTTATACAGCTGCTTTGAAAATGGGTTTTTCCACCGTTGCTATTTCGAAACACTCTTTCAGTGACTCATGCTCTTACTGTTCTCTATGCTTAAGACTCTGAAAACTGATGTCCAAAAAACCCCTTCTGATCATCACGGATTTCTTGAATAACCCAAGCTATTTAATTCAGTTGTTCTGAATAAAATACATCCTTCAGAAAGATCTGGTGATGTTAAATACAACATTATAACGTGATGCTCTGCAGAAACTCCTGATAAAAGTTGCAGGATTGGCTATAGAGAACCCAGAAGTTCCCCAAGACTTTGCTCATTAGTCATTCTCACAGCTACAGAGGCATCTTCAATAGGAAACCTCATCTCATTAAAAGAAATTCTACAACATGACAGTTGCACAAAATACTTATCTTCAGAGATACCACACAGCATGGGGGCACAGGACATAACAGAAAGCCCTGAAAAATTAAATCCATGACAAAATGCCAAGGAATTGCAGAATAAAAATACTTTGTTTAGCCAAAGTGTTCATCTGGGGTTTTTAGTGCTTTTATTTTTTAAAACGTAGGTCCTAGTGTTCCACGGCCTCCAGCACAAACTGACTATTTTTCAACTAATAGAAGTAAATACAGAAAGTGAGATACAAGAAAATTTGCTGAAGCTGAGTAGAAATTTTAATCCTTAATCCTAATATTCAAGTCTTACACCAGAAATGTCATTGACTATCATCAGAACTTTGCTCAAGGCTTCTTTTTTTCCTATTTGAAATATGAAATGTTTTAATATTCAATAGACCACAGAAAGTTCAAATGAATTTCTATTTTTGATTAAGCTGTGCTGGATGTTTTTGTGCTATTTCCTGCAGATCCATGATTATTTTAATACTGCTACGTCTCAGAGTTTACACTTCAAAGATCTGCTGCAGGGCTACATTTTTAAAAAGGGAAAGAAATTAAGTTATTCAAATTGTAAGTACCTATACTTTGGAGCATTACTCAAACTGATAATCTTACCCTATTCAGCTTCTACCAAAATATGAGATTGTTTCAAGACATTATTCTGCTCAATTGCTTGGCATAATAAAAATCACTTACATTATACAGCATGGAATGAACTGCTTTAGAAATAAAACTGATCTTTGCTTCAAATCAGTCCAAATTCAGCATATTTTTCATTTGCAGTCTTTCATTGTTATTCAAAGATTATGAATTAATTTATTCCAAATGTCAATAACTGTGCTGCATTACAGTCTGAAGCAAACATGACTGGTTCTGTTCACAAAGAAGTAAAAATCTTATGTCTCTTCTGATGGTAGTTCTTTATATATGGACCTCTAGTACTTTGTCACAATAAAGGCAAAATCTATTACCTCTTGGGGATAATTCCCAAAGATTCATTGAAAAGTAAGTTGTGCTGACAATTGAAATTCTTGAACATGATTTATTCATCAATTCAACAAAAAATTTAAGTAGACATGAGCTACCATTTTAATATGCAAGCAACAGCACTTGGGTTTAAAATAAACTTAATATTTCCCTCCATAAGTTCTGTATTTCTGCCTAAAACTGCAAATTGAAGTACAGTATATGATCATATATATGAGCATACATGCCAGCGATTATATAAATTATGCTCCCACCAATCACAGTAAACTTAGCAAACCAAGAAGTAAAACTTAGAGAAAATAAATCCTTCTACATTTCAGTTTACCAAGTTCATTCCTTTGCTGCTCTGTTCCCCCGAGAAAATTCACATGAGCATTTGTGAGATACTAATTGCAGCCCTGTAGCTAGTATTGGCTTTTTGTCTATGACATTTTTATAGGAATTCAAAAGTAGTTTTTCTACTTGGTATCATATTGGTATGTATAAAATATATATAAAGTATATATAAAGTAATTTGGTATAATTAAGCATGTCTTAGAAACGAAGTATGTTTCTTTCCTCAGTATCAGCTTCTGGCGATGACCATAGACCCATCACTAATGTCTCCATTTCAGGAATGTCTCTTGGAGCCTGGAAAAGTAATGACCTCTGCAAAAACCTACTGTCTCCTCCCATCACTACTCTCATAAAGTCTAGAGCCACCATTTGATACACTAATCTGATGGTTCACAGGAAGTACTTGGAGGTTTATGTGAGAATGCAGGAGAGAGTTATTTTCAACTATCCTTTATCAGGTGGAAGAATAACAACAACAAAAAAAGATACTATTCTGAACAATGCTGGACCACTAGTTCATGATGAGACCTGTGGGAGGTCACAGGACTTGTATTTATCTCTGTAGTAAAGATAATAGTTCCCTATACTGTGCTGTGGATCTGGGGGGGGAGATGGGGGGTTGGGGCTAGAGAAGAGAGAAGTGTTTTTAAAAAGTTAACCTGTAGGTATTACTGTAATAAATAACATTACTTGTCCTGAAGTCTGGATTCTATCCTTCATGTTATTTTTCTATACATTTCGATGTTTATTTCATATGGATGAAATAGCTGAGAACGAATGGTGTCTTCCTGTGAACACAGGAGGGGTCTTTTATAACTTCAACTTGTGAGTACAGAAGCTTCTTTTGAGGATGAGGCTGTAGCTCATTATTTTTTTTCTTTTTTCACAAGATGCAGATAAAAATTAAGTTCATACTGTTGCCTAGGAGTATGCAGTGACGTGAATACTACTTTTAGCACCTGTTGTGTCTTTGCTGTTTATGTTGTCAGAGTAAGAAAAAAATAGTAGCAAGATGTGAAAAAAAACCCTCAGTAAAGGAATACATATACACAACATTCCACATACCTATCCAAACCAATTCTGCCCCTCTTCTTCCCAGCGTCTGCGCACAAGCAATTATTTGTATTTTGGCCTCTCCATGTAACATTTTAAGACATGTACATATTTTATGTAAAATTGTTGATGGCCACCATTTCTTCCATAACCATCTATTGTAGACTCAGGAATGGATGGTATACACTTCCCTTAAAAAAAATAAAGGCAGGATGATTAAAGATGTATAAAGCAAATAAGTATCCAGTACCAAAACTGCTGTTTACTGGTGGAAGGTGAAAGCAGACACAACTTCTCTGTTGAGGCCCTGGAGAGAATAGAGATGTGTCAGTTGTGCTGTCTAAATGCAATATGGTCCCATGGTTGGAAGGGAGGGGACAAGCAGAAGTGTGGGAAGAGCATGTTCTTGCTGAATCTTCTTACGTCCTGAAAAGGGTTAAAACGAACTAACAATGAGATTTTTTTTAAAAAAAGCTAGCAGCCCTCTATGCAACAGGAAATAAAAGATAACAAAACCCCCAAATTAAAAAATATGAAGTATTTTCCCATGACGTAACTATACTCTGTTCAATCTGGCAGCAGTGATTAATACAATTGTCCTAGTACCCTACTGACAGTTAAGAAACTCATGGAGAGCACCAAAGAGTACTCTGCCTGGACTGGCAAATAGCCTGATGATGGCAGTAAGCGGATCACTTCCCATGGCTTGATAGCCTGGGAACAGAGCCACCCTCCTCTCCAAAATACAGGAGAAAGGGAGTGGTGATAATATGACTGGTAAGAGTTTTCCTTGATGCAAGAAAGGATGGATGTAGGTCACCTAGAAAGGAAGTCTCAAGTAGATTATCCCCTTCTAAATTCTGCTTTGCTTGGCATAAGGCAGGTTTATACTTAGAAACTAAGTATACAAGAGGCTGGTTTAGTTCTCCTTTCTGTAATGCTAATTCTATTTGACCCTCCTTAAAAATGAACCTCCTGTCAAACACCAATAGACAAATAAATGCCTGCCATAGCACTGTTTCCAACAAATAATGTCCAATGGATGAGAATACGACTCCTGCTTACACATAATCTCCTTTGTTTCCTTATACCTGCAAGGTTTTCGCCTCTACTGCTGCCAAACTGGCATGTTTGATCCCTTTCGCAGGCCTAGTAGAGCACACTGCTGTGGACGGCATGTCATTCACAGCATCGATTTGCAACAGTATGCATCCTCCTCTGTAAAGGATTTGGACTGGCAAATGCTTGCACTTATCTGCTTTGTGCCTCTTCAGAGCTCACCAACCTCTAGCAGTAGGTCCTCCCTTAGGCTGCCTGGCTCCGCTTGCACAGCATGGCTTCTCCTGCTGTATGGCACCAGGAAATACGGTAGTTTAAGGGACAGCATTTCTTTGATACACTCACAGGAGAGCAGTATCTCAGGGGAACAGGATCTTTTTTCCTAGTCACATTAACAGCTAGTAAAACATGCTGCTTAAAATGAGACATGACCAGTCAATTTGTCATGCAGCACACAAACCCAGCATCTATTCAAACCAGCCAGTAAGAGCCAGAAGACTGTTCATCTCAAATTCACTAGCTCTCATCTTTTATTGACTTTGCAAAGAGTATGTATTTAACCATCACTATTGCTGGAACACTGACATTCCATGGCTTTAAGTAATTGTTGTTGAAATATATTTACATGCTACAGCTTTTGTGGTTCTTTTTTTAGAAACTGATTGATTATTTATTTAGGTGAGTATATTAAAATAATCTATAGATTCAACTTTAAAACTTTGATTTCCATATTTATTAATAATGGTAATGAAACTCCCTTCTCAAGTTACTCTTCTAGAAATGATTCACTCAAGGAAAGAAAGCAAAAAGATTTCACTATTGTCAATACACCTCTAAATTCAGCGATCTTTCCTTATCACAGGTTTAAAATCACCATTCAGCTTGCCTTATAAGACATGTACTTGGTAGTTAGTGTCTTCTTCTTATCAAGTGAGATAACAAAGATAAATGTCTTTATCAAATAAGAACACGTATGCACTGAGAAAACAGGAAAATTACTTCTCTGAACACAGGTTCTTAAGATGAAGTACCAAAAAGTAACTCTTGCTACATATAAAGCAAATACATAAATGTAATCCTTTAGTTCTGCCTGAATTTGAGGTGCTTCAGTCTTAGTAAAGACGATGAACACCAAGCCAAGTGTAACCGGGAAGGCCGAAGATCTGGCAGAGGCAGAAGCTAATCCTTAATTTGGAGTTGCAAAGATCATTCTGTAATTTTAGTATGGAAGCATCTTACACGAAATGCTATTCAAACGAATTGAAAGAGCGAGTCCCTGTGCTAAGGACCCTTCAGTCAGCATTTCTGATCTGACAGTTTAACTGGATAATGAAGATTCTCTGTGTTGATCATATCCTGTGGTTGCTCAATATAGCCCCCGATTTCTCTGTTCTTCTCTAAGCTCTCCTAGTCAAAAGTGCATCCTCAAACAGATACCTCACAAATCACAACAGAACTCATGAGACATCAGAGTTTCTGACCTGCAGCAAATTCTGAGGCTCTCAAACTTCATTTTTTTGTGAAGTGGAACCCCAATGCCAAACATCAAACCTTTGCACAAACTGAAAAATTCCAAAATATTTTCTTTAATGTTATCAAAATGTTTAATTCAACAGGGGCAAAGTCTTTATTTTAGTATATACCAAACATAATGTTTCATCTTCATATTTCTGACTCATAAGACAGCTTCTAACAGAAGTATAATAATAAAACAATAAAACCAACATGCAGTATTTCAGTACTTCCAGATAATGACAATGTCAAAAAAAATTTCTATGAAACAGTGTGGATGTGAAAATATTTCCCAGCAGAAAACTAATTTGCCACGTAGAGCATCAGAGAGGCTCTTAATGGATAATCCTTCTAAATTAAGCAGATATAGAAGGCTTGAACAGAACTAAGATGGATGTGCTTCATTATGCTGTGACGGTCTCATTCCTTCAACAAGACCAAAGGACAGTGCTGTAGGATATGCCACACTCAGGAAAATCAATTAATAGTTTTAGATACAAGAGACAAAATAATAATTAAAAAAAAAAATAAAGAGCAATATCATCTGCTTTTTTCTCTTATGATGTTACCTTGTCAATGATTAACTCTATCAGAATGAGACATTTTTTATTCCACTGCATATCTTTAATAACATACTGCTTCCATTTTAACCTAAAGTAAATTCAAAGATGTTCTTATCGTGCAATATAAACACTACAACTCCAGCAGTGTTAGCTCTGCTTAGCTCATATCAAGCCTCCCTATTGATGATGAGTCATCTCTCCTCCTACCATGAAGAAAACAGATGAGCCTTGAAAAGCTAACACTTTTTGTAATTTTATATAGCACACCATTTGGAAAATGTATTTGTAAAATCACAACTCCTGTAACTACTATATTGGTTTCCAGACAGTGAGTTATATACAGTGGGGATGAAAACATTTGGGAATTCTCTAAAATTTAGTTTCTAAAAGACGTTCTCTTTGAAAATAAAAATAAGATTGAATTTAATACTTTGGCAGTTTTGACTCATGTCTGTTTAAGCTTTAATTTCAGATATATTTTTCATTCTGGTACTATGCTTAAAACTAATTTATATTTATTGACTCTAAAATAAAATGGAATATTATAAATCAATGTCTCTGTTGCAATAGGAAAACCCAAAGTAACTCTGCTATGGTCACTAAAAATGTTTGCAATGTTTTGAATCAACAGAGCGTCAGGAAGTGGTTGACCAAAATAGTAAAATATGTCTCACATTCTTTTCAACTATGACATATGCTGAGACTTACATCAAACAAACAGCAATTCAAAGTTGCTTAAGAAAATTAAAAGTCTATTTTTTTATTGTTATTAAGATCAGTATGCACGGAAAATTGTACTGAAACCATAACTGTCCAGAGGCACTTTACTTCAAGCATAAAAAGAACTTCAGTATACAGTACTGTACCTTTTTATCCTTGATGGCAGTTTTACTACACCTGGATATACAAAAACAAGGCCTCAACTCTTTATATTGTTCAGAGAGATGTTCTGCACGTCTCTCAGGCAGCTTCCTATGCTATGCAAACTGAAGCAGCTATACTCTAAAATGGACATCTTCACAACTCTAGTTATAAAGAAGCAGCATTCAAGCTACTTTGACATGAAACATGTTTGCTTTACTGGAGGCAATAAAATGTGATGATATTCCCTCCCTTAATCAAAAAGACCTAATTTGTTTGAGGTACAAGTGATGCTTTCACAAGGAATCCTAGATGAATGCTTGTAAACAAAGTCATGTATATAAAAACCAGGAGAACTATCTAGCAGCTGTGCTCCCTCCTCCCTGTGTATAGGGAAGCTCAGGGGGACAAATCTCCAGAGCATGAGACAGGAAGTATTTTAGATGCTGGTTACATGACTGTGCTGAAAAGAAGGAAAAAAGAAAGAAAAGCGTGTATGTACAAACAAGTAGGACAGTAAGATATTGAAGGATGTGCAATTTGAAGGACCTGCTGGTTTTGACTGATGAAGTCATCTGCTCCAAGCCTGACTACTTATATTTAGCATAAGGTATAGGATTTGTCAGAAGAGCAATCACTGATCAAAAAAGACTTTCAGCAAGGGAAACAAGCAGTCGGGTACTCAGCTTATCCCACAAGACACATTGTTTAAAGTGAATTTATCTTCTAAAGATACAAAACTTACAAATTCCCAGTAAAGAATTACAGGAAATTATTCATATGGTTTACAATTTGCACAACAGTATGTGAAAGAACTTCAGCAACATTAACCCCCCTAGTACTACACTGATGAAGACATGGTTCACTTTACAGCTATGGGAGAGGTGATGAGAGAGGCCAAATGGATAGCCTGCTGCCACAAGGAGAGAATGGCCAAGTCGATGATGAAAATCCAAGAGACCTCATTCCAAGCCTCATTTATGAGCCCTAAGTTATGCTACTATGTCTTAGACAACACTAAAGAGACTGAAGGTTTTTTGGGGTTTGTGTTTGTGGTTTTTTTAGTTGTGGGGTTTGTTGGGGATTTTTTGTGCATATACAAGAGGAATACTATACTCAAAATATTAAATACATGCAATTAAAGAAATTTCCATGTTACTTCAAATGGGCCAGATTTAGTCGTAATAACTATTTGATTTTTAGAGTGCTGAACTAGCTATCACAAGTACTTCTTTAATAATGAATCAGTTTCAGTCTCTATTTATAAAAGCTATGGAAGATACAGGTAACATACAGATAAAGGTGAGTGTTTAACATGATGAATTCAGGCAGGGCTTCTAAGCTTTTCAGACTTGTTCTTGATTCTATTTCATACAAAAACTCTTCATTTGCTTTGATGGCTGGGCATAAGAAACGTATTTTTGTTTTGGTGCATTTTTCATTAACCTTAGCATTCTATTTGGTTTTAATCCATCACATTTTATTCTATGTCTTTCTTAAAGGAAAGAAATTCTAAGATGCTTGTCAGGCTGTTCTCCTTTTAAATAGTAGCTTGAACATGCTTGCAATTAAACTTGCCCATCTGCGCTAGAAAGCATGAAGCAATGATATTTTGTCATTGCAGCCTATATATTTTATATCCTTTTTTTTTTTTTTTTCTGACTGTCATTATCAGCTAGGACAACTTAAAAGACGTTTTCCTTCGATATTGTTTACCTACACTTCTGGAGTTAGCAATGTGTTGCAAATGAATATATATTTGTACTATATAGCAGCCATTCAAAGTTCTGCTCTTCTATAACTCATTTTCTTCTTATAAATTTAGCAATTTGTTGTTAATAGGTACTGTCTTAAATGCTGCAGCTAAGGGCTACTTGTAGCTGCCTCATGTAGCTAATTCTTTGTTCCTTTCTCTATGCAGGTTACCATTTTATTAACCATAATAAGAGTCTCCAAAAGTTTTAGTATTGCAAAATAGCATGCTTCGTAGGTAACAATGCCCTTGAACTATATATTATTTCACACTGACACATGTTTTCTTGTGTCTTACTGCCTAATTGTATCACTCTTTTTTAAAATGTCCATTTCTGGGTTTGTTCTCTTACAGTAACATTTTGAGTAGCAATGTTTCATTTATTTTGATTCAAAACAGAGCCTGTGTTGATAAAATAGAACTGTCTAGCTTGCATCCACTAGTTCTCATTTTCTATACTCAATTTTAAATATGCTGATGTTAAATACTGTCCTAATCAATAAAATTTCAATTCTATTTTGTTCAAAATTTACTGTCATTATGCTGTATTGCTGTTTTGGTTTGGTTTTGTTGTGCTATTACTTAAACAGGTGACAGGGAATATAAAGTGAACACTTGGGCAATGAAAAGCACCTAACTTCAGGCCTTCCTCTCTCTTTTTGTTGTTTTATAACAATATATTGCTCTAAGAATCTGTCAGATACAAAAGCTGTAAGAAAAATATAGCATGCACATAATACTGATCACTTTCCTTACACTTTAATTCCTATCATGCCCTTTTTTTTTAAATGCTAAATATGCTCAGTCTGATGCATCATACAGAAACTGATTTGCAGAAAAACTGCTTATTGTGAAGCTGCGTATCATCAGTAAAGGACAATTGTGAAGCTGCGTATCATCAGTAAAGGACAATTTGTGTCCTTCAATATTAGACTTAACACTGTTATTAAACAGCCTCAACTGGAAACCTGTACAGAAAAACCCTGCAGGTACAGAGAAAACACTTTGGAAATGGAAGGCGAAGCCCCAGACCCTAGTGGGTGCACCCACACTTTGTTAGCTTTCAGATGCAATTAACAAAGTCCTTAACAGAGCCACAGAGGAAGTGTCTCTTTGATATGAGGGGGCAGAGTGAAGCACTGGATGAGAGTACTTTGGGGATCCCAAGCTGTGCACTTCAGGAGGTGGCAGTTCCACTAATTATGCACTTGCAGGCCCCCAGCTCCTGGCAGCAGCAGGAGAAGGCACAGGACTCTCATCTCCTTGAGCAACAGCAGTAGCACAGGACCTGGCCCGATGTCAGGGCTGGGTGGTTTTTTTCTTGGTTTTCTCTGACCTTGATGGGTACTGTCTTATTTGTAGTCAATTAATAGTTTCAGACTGTTTAATGATAATCATAAAAACTAGATTTGTTTTTAGCAGCTGCTGAGATGTATATTTCATGTATCAGTGCTGAGGTATGTATTTAGCACAGTGATTTAGTTACATCCCTGTAAAGAAAGATCTAGTTAAATCTGTACAGATTTTACTAAAGTTTTTCTTCCCATAAAATGTATTTAAGTATTTTTTGTGTATACAGAGATTAAAAATTAATCTATTGCTTCTCTTAGTACTATAATTGCAGTGTTCATTTCCAAGAGAAAACCCAAGTATTGGAAATAGTAATGTCAGTGAAAAAAAAAGCACATTTGATTTAAGACAGAATTTGTTATTTAGGATTTCTCCGTTCTTTCTTTCCAATACTAATCACAGATGAAAAGCACAATTTATTTTTTAAATTATGTCAGCAAGATGAACTTTTTTCTTCCCAAAATAATAGAAAAGATAGTTCCAACAAGGTTTCCAATACTGATCCAAATCTTTATGAAATCTGAGACACAGGGCTATAATCTTTTTATTTGACAGATATGTTGATTTGAGAAGTTTCAGCTGGCTGAGGACATCTACTGCAAATATTACAACTAATACATTCTTTTTTTTTTTCCCCCTACATATTCTGCCTGTTTATATCCTTCCTGTAGTTAATGTGAACCTTAAGAACTCTTGTTTGCGATCTGTGCATTCTCCCTTTTTCTTCCTGTTTACTAATTTATTTTTTTGTTTGTAAATTAAATGTCCTGTTTGGATAGCTTATTATAAAAAACAGCACTGAAATTTGGTGATTCCCTTGCTAAACCACAAATGATACGTCAATCTTTAAAACAAACCATTATCTGTATCTGGCATCTTCTGCAGAAGATCGTAAAGACCATTCATGAAATGATATTTTATTTACTCCCCTTATACCCAGCCTTCTCCATCTCTCAGTACATCTACCTGCATGAGGAGTGCATTTTTTAATACATATAGTACAGACAGTTTCCATCTTGCCTTGACTAGCAATGAACTGAGCATAGACACTCAGCAAGTATCAATGTCTAAGTCTGATGGTGTGGACTGAATAGCCACGTTCTAGAGGTATGCCAGAGAACATTCCACAAACACTGAATTATAGATTTTATCTCATCTTTTATAAAAAAGGTTCCAAGAATATTTGACACAAACCCCTTAAACTGGAGGCCGCTTCTGAACAGAACAGTTATGATTTGTTTTAAAATAGATATGTTGTATATAGGACTAAATTGATATTTCACTTTCTCACTTCAAAATTTATTTTGCTTTCTGTTCTGTTTAAAAAAAAAAAATGGAAGGAAATTTCCATTTTCAAACTTTTCAGCTATCACACAGTGACTGTGATTAATTAGAATATTACATTTTAAAACACAAATGTGAAAGAGTAATGGTATGCATGTGTTGGATTCTTTTCCAAAACAATTTAAGGAGATAGGTCATTCTTACAAACTAGTAAGATTACCACAGAAAATGATGACAATGTCTAGACACACATCTCATCCTGGACAGCCATAGTTCAAACAACCTAATTTAGAACATTGAAGCTCTTCAAAACTCACATCACTGAAAAGTTAAGACACACTTTCCCTACAAAATTCTGCGTCTTCCACAAGAAGTCATCACTCATCCACATGAAATAATTTCTGTTCTTTGTGAAATGTTTTTCCTATTTTCTGATCTCTAAATAAATAATTACTGTTCCGAATAATCCAAACAGATACTGTTTCCAAAACCATGCAATGCCTTTGATCAAAAAGTGAATATCTGCAAACAGTTTAGAGCCTTTAAATTAGTAGTGCCTGATAATGCTTTTCTTCCTCCTGTTAAAAAGATTTCATTCTTCCTTCCGTCTTCCCAGCTCACTTCCTCTTCAGGAGTCTGTTGCAATTCTTCCCTGTAACTGAGAGCTCACAAGTCTCCCCTTTCCTAAAATGTAGGTGGTCCTCTGTTTCTCAGTTGGGACTTTCCAGTTGGCATGCTAGTTTAAATTTATTAATTTATCTTGGCTTTAGTACAATACATTTTCAAAAGGTAATTGCAGTTCACTTCATTCTCAGTTTTAGTATTTCTCTAAAAATGGTATACCTTTAGCATGCTACAATAACATTTATTTCATAGCTCATCAACTGCCCTATAAGGTTTTCTTCTGCCTAATATTTTAATACAGCTGTCATAGAATAATAGAATGGTAGAGGTTGGAAGGGACCTCCATCGAGTCCAATCCCCATGCCAAAGCAGGATCACCTAGGGCATGTCTCTCAGGAATGCATCCAGATGGATTTTGAAAATCTCTAGAGAAGGTGACTCCACAACCTCTCTGGGCAGCCTGTTCCAGGGCTCCATCATCCTCACAGTGAAGAAGTTCTTTCTCATGTTGAGGTGGAATCTTCTATGCTCAAGTTTATACTCACTGTTCCTTGTCCTATTGCTGGGCACTACAGAAAAGAGATTGGCTCCTTCCATTTGACACCCACACTTCAGATATTTATAGACATTAATAAATCTCAGTCTTCTCAAGACTAAACAGCCCCAGTTCCCTCAGCCTTTCTTCATAGGGGAGACGCTCAAGTCCCTTAATCATCCTTGTAGCTCTCCATTGGCCTCTTTCCAGCAGATCCCTGCCTCTCTTCAACTGGGGAGCCCCAAACTGGACACAGTATTCCAGGTGTGGTCTCACAAGGGCAGAAGAGAGGGGGAGGAGAACCTCCCTGCACCTGCTGGACACAGTTTTCTTAATGCACCCCAGGATGCCATTGGCCTTTCTGGCCACAAGGGCACATTGCTGTCCCATGGATAACTTGCCATCCACTAGGACTCCAAGGTATTGAAAATATTAGACCTATAAATCTGCTGCAGTTTAAAATCAGCTGGCTTGCTTTATTTCATATTAAAGCAGGATTGAGCATGACCTCCAAGTTTTTTACTTCCACAGTATTTTCTTCAAAATCATCGAAGAATTAGCTGCTATACAAACATGAAATCCTTCAAACATTAAAAAAATGTCAGGCATATATAGAAAAAAGTGAAAAAATGTTTTTCATCAAACTGTTTTCCCTGTTTGTTACATTCCTTGGTGTATTTTATAAAACTATTCTTTTCAAAGCTTTATTGGTTTCTTATATAGCTTGTGAATTTAACTTTACTCATTCATATTTAATAAAAAAGAAACTCCTTTTGCATGTGCAAATCAAACAGTGGTAGCAAGTTACACTGCCAAAATTCTGAATGAGAAAAATTTTCATTAGAAAGCAAAAGACCAATCTGTGCTTCTTTTCAAAAAGTCTGTCCTTAAAATAATGAAACCTCATATGCACTGGACTCTCATCCTATGAACAAGCCTTTATTTACATGGAATTTCCAATATTTTTAGGGTGATATTTTTATGCAGCAGATCAAATTTTGTAACTTACCATAAACTGATGAAGAAGAATGAAAGACCTATCACAAAAATTTGTATTTCTGCAAGCAATTATGATCAGAAATTTTAGAAAAATAGAAGATTCCTACCAGATCTTCTGTCTTGTGGTTATTCAGCAAATCAGATAGGAAATCATCATGAAGGCTTTCTCTCCGAATCAACGTAAATTCACGTAGGAAAACTGCTCCTTGATTTTGGTCTCCACAAACCTAGAAGGAAATCATGATATAAAGAAAACCAGAATTTTAATTCTGTCATACACATTATCATAATATTCAGATAAATCAAGATTTAATGTAAGATTGAAATGTTCATTATTGGTCCTTTGCCTTCCTTTGCTAAACACGTTCTAACTGGTCAGCATTGACAATAAAGAAAACAAACACGTGCATTTAAAGAAAGTCAGTAGTGTAATGAGAAACTGTCATTTACATGAGATTCAGTTGTAAAATTAATCTCTATGTTGTTATAGCTATAGTCTAGGAGGCAGTTAACAGTTAAACATCTTTTGTGAAATGAATTAATATTCAGAGTGTATTTTTCCCTTTTTGGAACAGATCATATTTGTCCAGCATTTTGATTGCTCTTTCAAAAGCTAGAGCTTAAAACTTCTGTGCACGAGACAAAATTTATATAAGTACTGGCTAGCAAACAAATATGCACATGCATTCAAAATAATTTAAACTTAATTTACACCGATTGCTTTCAAGTTAAGGAAGATACATAAGCTACTTGAGGAAAAGGTTCAGTAAGTGTCTAGCTAATGCCTATCAAAATGTCCTAGGTACTATTATGGCATTGCTATAGTTTTTAGAAATAAAGAATAAAAACAAATCCACATAATTTTTCTTCTACATCTTTTCTTTTTCTTGGTTATCCAAGACAAAGAATGATATTTTTTAGCTATAAAGTAAATTTTAAATGTTGGCGACTGGTAAAATATCAGGGATGGGTTTTTACTTATTGATGGAGGAAGTATCTTTTCATTAGACTGACTACAAAGAATTTCACTACAGGTGAAATATCCACAAAGGTTGTTAAAAACTAGAAATAGAGAGTATATTAGGAACTGGCAATCTAATAGATTCTTCAGTTTTCAGCACTTCACAATGTGTTTTGAGGGTGACTCAGCTTGAGAAAATAGTATGCTTTATCAAAATGGCTAAGTAAGAATATTTTGTACTTTAGTATTTGACATCAGAGGCTTCAACTGTAGTATAAATTAGGCAAGTGTAACAATTATAAATAATTTACTAATATGAGATACTGATTTACCTTCCTCTAAAGGTATGTGAGATACATGAGCATGGTAATTGTGGAGTTTGGAGTTTCTGCTTATCTTTTTGTTTCTCCACCTAAAGGACAAGACACTGTAATCAAAAATGGTATAGATGGTATTTCCTCATTCATTTTGAATAAGAACAGATTTAGCTTACTGTAGTGGGTCTGTCTGATCTGCTTTTCCCCATCCAGCCCTCATGCTGCAGTACTGGGAGCTGGAGGGTGTTGATAAC
>WTSP01019172.1:35789-57540 GCA_025331215.1 Actenoides lindsayi | reverse complement strand
TTCCTTCCTTCCTTCCTTCCTTCCTTCCTTCCTTCCTTCCTTCCTTCCTTCCTTCCTTCCTTCCTTCCTTTCCTTTCCTTTCCTTCCTTCCTTAAGGGAGGAGAGATTACATTAGAAAGAAAAGGCACCTTCTTCCACACAGGAATATTTCCTTTCTTCCTGTCTTCTTTTTAGTTTCCTGAAACCAAACATGGAAAATAAATCACCCTTAAACCAAGAGCTGCAGTTTCTCAAAGAAAATCCAGAAATGAAATTTCTATTGCAGTAACAACTTTTCTTTTTTTTTTTTTAAATACACGTTTCATGGAAGTTTTCAATCAACAGTGAAGGGTCAGAGAAATGCCTGGTTTGTAACCTGCCCTGTCTTGATCCAGCTGCTTCTTCAGTCTCGAATGTCAACAAATACTGGTGACTTTCAAAAATCCGTAGGTTGTGTTTTGGATGACATTTAGTTAAGCAATACTTCTTGTATATAGAATAGCCTTGATTATATTATCTAGCAGAATAAAAACAGATGGCAATGAAGTAACTATTTATGTTCCTGGTGAATTTTAATACACAGATAAGTGAGGGCACAAAAAGATGGGTTTAAACTTGGCACAATATGGTCACTGGGAGCTATGAAAGTTTTCCCCAACCACCTCTGCTCATGCACCTAATCTTGACCTGAAGGCATTGTGACTGCTCTAACCTTCTCCTACTTGAGCAAAACCATCTTATTTCCACTTCCTCTCCTCAGCCCATTCCTGGTTTGACTCCCTCTGCACCACCTAGTGACCCAGCACAGGTACATTCACCAATGCAATGAGAGCAGACAGACGAGAACAGTCCATGGCAAAGGCAGAAAATTACAGAACAGCTTTCTGGAGTCAATAATCAAAACACTGCCAAATGTTGAGAAGTTTACTGGTGCTTGTTGCAGCCTGGAGAATATTAATGTACTTCTGATGAAAACGTGACCCATCCCCATTTTGGATGTTTAGTGTTTTCTGCACTTTTGGCACAGCTGTTTCTGAGCCGGGAGCAGGCTTGAGTGATGCTCCTCCATCACAGATTCAATGATCAAGAGCTTGTACCACTCACGGTTATACAGAGCAACTCTTCCCACCCCCCAAAGTGATTACTGTACCCACACCTTGGACTAAGCGCAGTCAATGTGAGAAGCTGCTCTTGGGGATGAAAAGGACAGTCTGGCAGGACAAAACTGAGCTCTGAACCTTCCCTGATTCAGTATGCTTAGCAGCCTGGGTGGATGCTGAATTTCATTATCTCTTCAAATTGCTGCAGATTTGTTCAAAGGATTTTTCTCTTGTTGGTAGAGCCATACGACAAGAACCAGCACGTTCACGTCTGACAATGACGTTAACTGCCTTTGGAGCGGCAGAAACAACCCCAGCAGCCAAGCAGTGCTGTCTGCCAGCCTCGGAAACAGGCGAATCGGAGTATTCCTGCAGACACCTGCCAACCATGATCCATCCCCTTCTGCCTCCCCTCCAGGTGAAACTCTGATTCAGCATCTTAAACAAAACCGCAAAACCTGCTTGTCAGTCTGGGAGCTCTCTCGTCTCTCCCTTCCCTCCACCACAAGACTCTACATGTAGCCGTGCTGCTGCCCAGGGGCTGGAGCAGAGGAGCAGGGTACGTTCAGTAACAGCCTGACACTGGCTGCTGTTTGAGAAACTGCCGGGCTTTGGCTTGCTCAGGGAGAGCGGTTGATGCTCCCCAGGCTTGGCAAAGCTGTCCAGACTTGCGCTCCCAAGGAGAGCTTTTCATCACATCCTGGGCTTTGTCACCCAGACAGAACCACACCGGGGGAGTTTGCTGCTTTTCAGAAGCAGAATTCTGGTGTTGTGCTCCTACCCAGTTTAATTGTATTTTATTTTTACTCAATGGCTTGAAGAGTCAGTGAAGCCGAAATACAGTAAAAAGATAATCCTGAACATAGTTATTGCTCCAAGCAGAGATATCAGAGCCTTCCCAGCCCCAGACTTGCTTTGGCCCCCAGAGCAGCCTCTTCTCAGGTTGGGAGGAGGACTGAGGGACAATGTTTTAGCTCACTGGAGTTGGCCAGAATTCCTCCTCAACCTGATACAGCCTTTGCTGACGTTCTTACACTTGCCTGAGTCATCCAAGGCCATATTGCAACCCCGTCTTTCTTAGTCCTTCCTTTTTTAATGTTTGATGAGGTTCACATATCACAGTTGGGTTTATTTGCTCTCTGGAGCCTGTTGGATTTCTTTTCATTTTCACTGATTTGCTACAGGACAGAGTCCAAGTGGAGAACTAGCATAGCCTTCATCCTTATAATTTATCTGGCCTCTTTATCCTCTTCTTCCCTGACAAGTTCTTTTATTTCCTATTGTAACCCAGTTTTTTTGTCGTGTTCTCTATAGTTAGTCAAATAGATCTATCCAAACTATTAAAAGCAGCCTTTTCAGAGTAGAAGTATTCAACTTTTTATCTCTTGCCTTAGCAGAAGTGCAGACTTACAGACTTTTGAGTTCACTGAAAAGGGCAAGTGTATTAGCTTTGGATATCAAAAGAAAGGCAGAAGGAATTGTCATCCTACCTAATAAAATGAAAAATCCTGGGAAACACTCTATTTAGGAAGTGGAGAAGATGAAACACCTCTTTTTCCTCTCACTAACTACCTAAAACAGCCCAAACAGCCCCAGAAGAAGCATTAACCCACAACTTGGAATTTAAGTCCTTTCCCTGTCTGGGTGGCTGCAGTGGTTGAAAACAAACATCCCAACATCCCATTTGCAATTAGATCTGAATTTTGCCATTGCAGCAAATCTGTCCCCCATCATTAGGCTACATCTAAAGATAGGAATTTTGCACTTGAAGAATTATAAGCCTAACTCTTGCCCTGTAGTGAACATATTTTGATAGGCCCTAAGAATATTCCTATAAATTGGAAGACGTGGTCATTAAATCTTGAAAGAGAAGTTGGTAGTGAGGAGTAACTGGCAGATTCTAATTGTACTTAGAAAGCTTTTCATTAGGGTGAGTAGAAGGAATTAAGCTCCTATGTGAAGGCCTCACAAGCTGTTATGATGCTTACAGAGGTCTACAAGAACTAGACTCTGATGTTCAGAGGCTTGAACTGACACAGAAGCAAAACTCCAGGCTTTGAACAGTCACTGAAAGTGAGCTTAACGGAGAAGAAAAGCAGCATTACCCTGAGAAAGCAGAGCACAACGTAGAAGAATAAAGCACCTCCCACCTAATAGGAAAATGTGCATTAAAGTCCAGCTTCCTCTACAGATCTGGGATATGTTAACACAAGGACATGAAAACTTGGTTCCCTTCATTGTTTGGGACAGTCACCAGCTTTTAGACAACTGCTTCTAGAGCTTCTCCTGAAGAACAGCTCCAAAGTCATCCTAGAGCTGGGTGGGTCCTTTCCTAATCTGAATCTAATCAGGTCAAGGAGACTGCATGTGGTAGTACTTGCTAATCAGTGCTTGAAGCTACAAAGAGGGAAGGCATCAGGCCTGTTTGTTTTTAGCCTCTAGCTAGAAGTACTCTGAGTCTCAAGTAACCCTGGAAGTAAATACCTTCTTCTATCTTTCATTCCCTATTGTTTTACACCAGTTGTCATATTTACTACTTAGCTGAATGTAGGAATAAGGAATTGTCTTGTATGTTATGGTTCTTCACACACAGAAATGGTGGTGGATGACTGTAGGAGTGTCCTTAGAGAGACACAGAACTTTACTGCCACTCTACCCTCTCAGGTGGACTGGCAGAGGCCTTAGTAGGCTTTCCTGGAGAAGTTAAATCTAGATTAAATGCTGATGAAGCCTATGAAGTATTTAATAATCCTTAAAGATCTTGTTTCATGTTCTTGGTTGATCAGGGCACCTGCTTTGTGTTTTGGTCAGCATCTTGCAAGACAGGGAAGATATTTTATTTTTTTTCTGAGCAAATAGACTGTTTTATTCCAGTTAATGTTCTTTCTTCACAACAGTGTTCCTGGGTATGACCTGTAGTGCTTCTGCTTTAGTGTCTCCTTGTAAGTGATTTCTCCCCACAAGGAATTTTCTCTGTGTTGGATCTGTAACTTGTCTAGCAATTTTCTAGTTCAGGTCCTGTATAATTTTTTTGTCATCATGGATCCTATGAAGCTCCCACCAGAAACAAAATGTAAAATAATTTCCAAAATTTCTGGTGCTTCAGAACTCAGAACTGAACCTAGAATACTTCATTTGGACAGGGACATGGGTGTTAAATCTCAGCCTAAAGATAATATGCTCAATGGCTCAGCTGGAGTATTGCTTCATAAGACTGTCTATCATAGCTGAGCTACGAAGTTTAGTACATTGCTGATCTGTCTCAGTGCGCTGTTAAATTGGTTTTGTGTCCCCAGTGGTGAGACATTCTTCTTGTTGACTTAATTTGTTTCTCTTGGAGAGTATTTTTATTCAGTAATTGTCACTGAGTCAATGTGACATGAAACAGGATGGGGGAGAGGGCCGTATTCTGCCTGACCTACTCTGTGTCTCCGCTGCTGTGATGGTACAGGGTAACTATGGCCCCTTCTTCTGTTCATCCTGCTGCAGTTTCTCTGATGCTCTTTGCAGGCCCTGTTGTTTGCCTGCTTGGAGATGGATAAAATCTTGACAATGCTTGTTGACACTAGATGGAATTTTGTTTCCCTTTTCTATTGCTGGTGAATACTGGAGCCCTTCCAGCCTTCGTAGTGAGTGGTTTCATCCAATGAGCCCTTCTCATCCTTCCACAGTCATCACTGTAGAATGTCACTTACATGGAGTTACTTATATTGGGTTATATATAAACACACACTTCAGCACCTCTGGATTCACCGCTGTGTTCTGTCTTTCACATCCTCCTGTCCTTTTCCCCTCCCTTCTCTGCTGCCTGCATGTCTTGTTATACCTTGTTTCTATGTGCTTAGGTCGTGCTTTAAGTAACAGCTGTCTGATTCTTTGCTGCTTCTCATACCCAGCTAATTATTTTCAATTTATTGATTTTCCACATGGAGATTAATGGGTTATACAGCTCTCGAAGCCTAGATCCACACAGCTGTGAGCGAATGCATGGGTATGAGAAGGGGTGGGGGTATATGTGCTCATGTGGTTGTTCACCTTTCTGATGAACTGGTGTAACAAACCAAAGGAGTTTTTCTCCTCACTCTTTATGAAAGGTTACCAAAAAGCTTCCAGCTTTTGCCAATGAATAATCACATTTTACGAGGAGCAAAATAAAAGCTTGAAAAGTTTGCAATAAGAAAATTGTTAACATGTGTCTTCCCTATATATGTAATTGCACTGGCTAATGTATTCTAGGTGTGAAAGAGGCAGGTACCGTGGCAAAGTACCAGGACACAGATGCAGGTGATGTGGGGTCAGAAGCTTCCTCCTTTGCTCCCACCTCTCTGCTACAGCTGTTTCTGCTTCCTTGTGCTGCTGCATCAGCTGGTGGGGTGCAAACAAACAACCTTTTTCTTGGTTCTTTATTGCCAAAACAATTTCAGTGGTCCAATGGACAGCACAGCAGCTGCATCACACAGCCAGGAGAGGCATAACAAACACTGGATTCACTGCTGATAAAAAGTATCGTAGAAACATTATACTTATGGGTATGAAACATTGATTGTGGTCTTACTGGTATAGCTGACCAGTGAGATCCTATGAAATTACCTTAATATAATGCTGTGGATTTGAGCCTTATACATAATTAATTGATAATATGTGTGTGTGTGTATAAGAACCTCTTAAATGTTTTGCAGCCTCCTCTATTAGCAGTTTTCACATCGTTTTACTTTGTCAAATATCAGAGTGACCAGGCTCCATCTGTAAGACAGTAATTGCCAAGGGACTTCAGGAGAATTGGGAATAAATGGGTAAGACATGTAATCGGCAGTTAGAGTAAAAATAAACAGAAAATTGTGGTTACTGTATAGCAAGTCTGGGCTGAATATTTCCTGCTTTTCTGGAGCTTATCAAAATGGTAGCCCAGATGCGCTGCCTCATTAGGATCCTTCAGATGCTTCACTTGCTGGGCCCTGAACTGCAGATTTATAGTTAATAGCTGAACACTGTGGATTTCACTAATTTCAGGGCATGTTCAGAACTCTTCAAAACTAAACCCACTTGCTGATGTATGGTTTGAGAAGTTCAGATTAAAAAAAAAAACAAACAACAAACTAAACCAAACAAAACAACAAACAAAAAAACAAACTAAAACCCAAAACACCACTGTTTGGAACCACACCTGCAGTAAAGCCCTTTTTAAACCTGTGACCTTGACTTTCATCCTTATTCTAATAACAACAAAGCAAAAAGTAATTCTGGACCTGACCTTCCTCTTGCCAAAGCTGGATGGATTCACTTGGGTACTGGAGCAAGGTGCTCCTCCCACATCTGCCACAGGTTTGCTTGTAGCTGCTCCTCGAAGAAGCTTATGTTGTTATGTGTGGGATGAGTTAAAATTACAATGGCCTGGTTAGAACCACTGGCAATATTTGACTGGTAGTGAGTTTTAAAATGAAGAATTCTGAATGGGGGCTTATGTGATTTGAAGTTGAATGTAGAAGAGGTCCGACCAGAGAAATACGGCTGAAGAGCAAGACAAAATTAGACATAGGCTAGAGATTATTATTTTAAAAATCAGTTCGAAAAGGGAATGGTGGGACAGCTGAAATGTGTCCAGATATTACTCATTCTTCCCCCAGTTTTAATCCCCAACACAAATTTATCTCAGCCATTTTCCTCTTTCCTCTTAAAGACACGCTATTTGTCAAGCCATGTTGCCTTAACACTTCCTAAGCAGCTGGAATAAATTTAGCCAGCCCAAGGAAAAAGTGCAGCATGGCAGCCTGTGGATGAAGGAGCAAGCATGTCTCTTGCTGACTGCAGCCTCTTGTAGGTCATTGCAGCACATGTGTGTCCCTCTCTTGGTATGGCTTTTGTTGAATATGGCTCAAGGTACAAAAAACTGAAGCTTCCTGTTAGGCTAGGAACGGATCAGTGTGGGTAAGGTAGCGTGGGCAGGAAGGCATGCGAGCATCTGGTTTGAATAGTTCTGTGCATGCAATATCGGCCAACTTTCTGTAGGTTTCATGGTTGTTGGTTTTGTATCCCAGAGGTCTGGAGCAGTGGTGGACCCCACCCTCCTTGTGCCTCCCAGGAAGGCTGTGGGGAGCCTCACTGAAACGGGGTCAGCCTCCTTCATTTACAGGAGCTACTGGGGTTAGACATGACTTTGAAAAGCCCAGGCATGCTCTGAAAGGTCAAGTGTCTCCTGTGACACTCAGGAGGCAGGAGGACCTGGTGCCTTGATGCGCTTCTGATGGGAAAGCAACATGTGAGAAGACAGGCGACCGAGCGGCCCGCAGGATACACATTCCTAAATGTCACTTAGCCATACAACCTGCGAGGGCGGAAAAGTGGGCAGATGGAGAAATAATATTTTCATTTTAAATTCTCTACCTCTAAAATATTTCCTGTCAGGTTTCTTCCAAGGAGGGCTGAAGCAGGGAAGGAGGGGGGGCTGAGGTGGGATGTGTGGCAGTGGATACGAGTTTGTGATTCCTCAGGCCTCTCCATTTTGAGAGCGTTTAACTCAATCCCCTTTTTTCTCCCCCTCCCTGAGAAAAGGATCATGCTAAGCATTACTGGAGCCGGAGGCAGCTTGGGAAGTGAAATAAACACCTGACTGTTAAATGCTGAAGGTTTACTCAACCAAAAATAAAAATAGTTCTGATTTCCTCCACGACGCTCTAGAGTTACGTTCATCAGCGCACATGAGCTGGAGGCTTGCGCAGGGGGAGTCTTGAAAGGCCGAACCTCTTCAGAGGGGGAAAACCTTGAGGCAGTAAGACAGGCCTCCCTCTGTCCTGTGAGAGCTCTTCTGCCACTGAGAAAATGCTGCAGCTGTTTTCCTGGTGCAGCCTAAAAATAAACTCCCTCCTCCTTTCCTCGCTGCTCGTATCAGTTTCATTGGTGCCATTGCAAACACAAGATGTCAAGAGTAACGGGTCAGAGTCTCAAGGGCAGGTGCAGTCCCCTTCACGTGGTCTGAAGGGCAGAAGGGAGCTGTGCCTCAGCACCTTGGAGGAGAGCTCGAGGAGTTTGGAGCTATCGTCACAGCAGCCTCTGGGTGTTCAGGAACTGCAAGTGACAAATGATACCAAACGGTACAACTGGGCAGTATGGACTTGCCTGTTCAGGGGTGGTCGTGATACACCAGAGTAGAAATTATGGTGCAAGCACTGGTGTTAGCAACCCTTTTTGCTGTAGCTCTGCCTGTTTTGTTGAAGACATGTTGCCGTAGATGATCTGCACTCAGAGAGCCTAACTGGAGCATCAGAAAGTTGCAGTATGTGCAAAATTATTCTATTTACGTGTCACTTCCAAAATGCAAGATGGAAAATGCTATGTAGTACAAAAGATATTTATCGGGTTTGATCATATATGACACATACATTTGCAATATGTTTCCTTCTGTCAGGTCATCCATAGGCAGACTAGGAAATATCATTTCACACATATGAAATAGAGCAGATTCCTCCCCTGTATGATGACTGTCTGCTGATTCCCAAAGCTTGCCAACTTGTAAAATAGCCCAGAAGGCCTCTATGGGAACTGAACCATACTTCAATATCTAGTGCATTGTCCTGTATAGATATTCCTCTTCAGGTAGCAAAACAAATTAAGCCAGCTGGAGAAAAGGGCACCTGTTCTGTCTCTCTCTTGTGATGGGAGAGGGAAATCCAAACTGGCATCTCTGTTCATAGCAGCTAATGACAACTCCTTGGTGAAAAAGTCCACAACTTTCCCCATCTTAACTGAGATGAAGGAAATCCATAGAATCAGAAATTGTATCCCAGATGGATATGCTGAATTGGAATGACAAGAGTCCCAAACTTGCATTTGCTCTTGGGAAATGGAAAGCCCAGAGAGAGAGAGAAATGCCCGACCTGAGCTAAGGTAATAGCAAAGCTGGATTAGCATGGACCTGCTCTTGCTAAAGTGAAATTTGCTATAGTTGACCAGAAAGTTTTAGGGTAAGAAATTATAGAACAATTTGGGCAAAGAGAAATGAAAGCCACCTGTCTAAAGTTAGCCTTTAACCTGTTCCCTCTGCCTTCCCTTTTACTTTCTCTCTCTTTCAAATTCTCCCAGTATCTCTGCTTTTCATAGAAGCAAATCTTCCCCAGGGAAAGTCAATTCAGAAGGCAATTTTCCAAAAACCATTTGGCAGAATTGGCCGGTACTTCAACTGCAAACATGAAAAGGCATTTATTCCACTAACTCAAATGCAGTTTGGAAGAGACATTACTGAACTTGTTTTAGGAATATACTTTGACTGCATCAGTTTTATTGCTTCTTGTATAAATGTCAAACTCAATTTGCCTCAAAGCAGAAAAAAACCTCAAAGTACATGGTAATGTGTATATTACATACAAAAACTGGGAAGAAAAGTGTTATCTCCATGACAAAGTCAAGCCCATGCCATGTTAATTGAGACCATCACACACACTCAGTGTTTCAGCAGTGGTAAGCAGAAGGAGGGTGTGTGATCCTGGTATTGAAGGCACTGTGTGTAGGCTTGTTGTTAACCTGAGCAGGTAATACAGGATCCTGAATATCTAATAATTCTTAGGTTGTAAAATTAAGCAATGAAAATTTAAATTTTTTTCCTTTTCATTCCTTCAAAGGATCGTTTCCCTGTTGTGTAAAGAACTTGTAGTAGCCCCATCCTTTGTGCACCATCAGCAGCATTTACCCTTCCAGTGTTAGCACATCAGCTAACACATGAGATTGGAGATCCAGGGCATCCAGCAGCAAAGGATTTTTTTGGGAATGGGGGAGGGAAAAGAGCAAGTCTTCTAAATTCCTATTTCAATCAGCACTCATTGCTGAATTTGCTAGCAAGAAGTGAATTGGCTATTTCAAAACACTTTATCTCAGCAAAAGTATAGTTGGAATTTCTTGGGGGCTAAGGAAGAAAGCACATTTTTAATCCAGAGGTTATCCCCCTGCTGAATTTCAAAGAGTTGCTGCAGACAGTGTGGGACACAGAGCTTCCAGGAGTAAAAAGATGGAGATTCTTTTATAACAAAGTATTAAGCAAGCTAAATAATCTAATTTCTGCCATTTTACCGTACAACATAATTTGCAGGAATTTTAGGTATTAGGACAGACTACGTAATAGGCACTGCTATGTGTAAAATGTTACTGTGAGCACATTAGTTTTTGCAATGCTTTCATTTGCATTTTAAGGTCTGATCCTGCAAACCCGTAACTCTCTTCATACGAGTAGCTGCAATGGCATCGGCAGTGCTTCTTCTCTACATAAAGTTAATGCCTTGCACAATTATTTGCAGGATCAAGATATAAGACTGAAAATGCAATTACTTTGTGAGTTACAAAAAAGAAAATGCTTGCTGGAATAGTAGGTGAGATTCTCTGTTGGAGTAAATGATATAGGACCCACTGAATTCAGTGGAGCTCTCCTGATTCACACCCGCTGATATGGCCCATTAATTTTAGTGTATGAAAATGAATCTCTGCTCTAAAAATACCAATTAGTAATAAGCTTTGAGAAAGAAGAAAAAATCAATTTAAATTCATTTTGTGTAATGCACATTTTCTGTTGCTATTTTAGTTAAATTATTATTATGCATAATAATGGCAGGGCAATAGGTGCTGTCACTTCAGGAATTTGCAGCTGTGATGGGTAGTATAAAAGTTAGTGATAGGGAAATGTCAGAAAAGCCCATCAATTGAGTACAATTGTCAGTAAGAGGATTTGGGTTAGGGTAGTGTGTCTCTTTCTCCACTGAGATCTCATCCCCGTAGTGCTGAACACCTAGAGAGACATGATGCCAGCTCAAAACAATTTACAGCGGAAGGAGAGAGAATGAGCAGAGAGGAAGGAGGGAAACTGAGGCAAGCTGAGGGTCCCTAAGTAACTGAGCTTGGAGTCAATCTCATGCATCTTGACTCAGGGCCAGGTGCACTATTGAACACATCAGCCTGATCCTTGGGAAGGGTTGGGTTTTTTAAAGTGCATGTGCAGAAGTGAGTATGTGCTTTGGAACTGAGCCAGTTTCAGCATTCAAACTACCCGGAGACAAGCATGCAAGTAAGATCCTGTGTGAACACCCAGCTCTGCAGGCATTGTAACACCAGTTGGTGCATGGGGTTATTTGCATGCTCATTTCGCTTCCATTCAGCGCTCATCCCACATGTGTTTGTGCAAAGATCATCACACTCCTGTGCCGGAAAGTTAAGCGTTGTTGCTGTGCATTGCCATTCAGCGTCGGTTTTTCATGAACAATAAAAGTCTTTGGGGATAAGTGGCACTCAAAGGGGATTCAAATCTAGTTTCCTCATATTCCAAGCAATCCTGACATAGTAATGAATTGTAGTCATAGCTGGATTACTCACTGTTACTCAGAATGTAAGAGCTAAAGTAAAAAAAAAAAAAAAGTTTTGGTTCATGCAGTGTCTAATTAAGGGTGGAACTCACATCCACAGGACATTGCACAGACCAAAAGTACCAGTTGGTTCAGAAAGCAGTTCAAATCCCAGAGGCCGAATGCAACAAGGACTATTAAATTGTTGCTACCTGCAGATGACTAAAAGCGGGAAGGATATGCTGAGGAGATCAACACTCACCGCTCGCCTTGTTCTTGTGGTCTTTCCTCCACAGCATGTGAGTGAGCGCTGGGCATGCTGGACCTTCATTTCACCCTAGTGTGGATGCATAAGGGCAAGCAGACTGGCATTTGCCTTAGTCCCTGTGGTTAAGACATCCAAGTTCCACTGCCCCATCACCCTGATTTAGGCGATTTAAATCTCTAGATGCTCTAATATTGAGGGATATTCTTTTTTAAGAAGTAAGAAAATGAAAACAAGTCCTGTGAGTGTATGGTTTAGCTTTTAGGGACTGCTTTGGAAACCTACTGCTCTGTACCTGTAAGTGTACTGACTTCAAAGAATTAAGTCCATTTACCATTTCTTGGGATGACATTAAAGCCATATTACAACAACCAAGAGTTCAGGGTCTAAAGCACCACAAGCTGCTTCATGCAACCTGGGGTTGCTCAGACCTTGCAGATATGGATTGTTATTTTTATCTAACCTTCAGCAGCTGAGAGATCAACAGCAGCAGTTTGCAGAGGGAAGTCATCTTCAGGACATGAAGTCCCTTCCTCCCCGATTCTCCTCTCCCACCAGTCCCTGTTAGTAGTTTCACTTTGTTCTGCAGTTATAAAGTTGTTTCTCAATGGCAGAGAAAGGGAAGAAAAAAAAAAAACCACACCAAAAACCAACAAAACCAGCCCTACATTTCTTCCTCTAAGAAACCTATTGACAGGCAGATCCTGCGGATTCCTCCCAGTACAGCTATCTTTGAACTGAGGACTTCTTAGTGAAGTTGGGGAGTTTCCTGGGGTTTTACTGTTTTTTTCCTAAATTGATTGTGGAATTTTTAAACAAGGTTGGTGCCTCTGATCTTTTTCTCAGCAGCTGCAAAATCTGTTTCTCCCCCCACAACTTGTTTCACAGAGACAGGGTATTGGAAAAATTAAAGGGGAAAGGACTGCAGCACCATTTGCAGAGCCAACCTCAAACAAAACAAGGACCATTCCTTTTGCTTTGTGAGCAATCAAATATCCAAAAGGGCTTTGATCAAGTTTTGGGCTTATAATACTTGTGAATTAAGGGCAACTCCAAAAGTTTAGTCTAGATTTTGATTTGAATATCGGACACTCCTGAAGATCATTAATCCCCACTGTTTGGTTCAGGTCCCCTCTGTGACATACAGATTTCTTACTATTTCTTGTGTGCAGATTTTGTTTGTCTAAGTTTTCAACATTTGTAGCTTTCCACTTTTTTTTTTTTTTTTTCAGTGTATTTTCCATCTGTTGGTCTGTATCTTTCTGTTCAAAGGATGCTATCCTCACTTGTCACAGGATTGTTTGATTTTAGTGAACTGACTTTATACCACGACTGGACCTGGCCTGACATTTTTAATGCCAGCCTGTGCCTATAGATACATGCAAAGAGGTTACATTGCTGTGAGTTTCTGTACAAAAGTGTACAAACCCAGTTTGGCTGTCTTGGGCTATCCTGACAAAGCAAGGATCAGTGTCCAAGAACTTAGGTGGCTTTTTACTCCCATGTTTTTGAGGAACTTCTACCACCAACCCAATCACATTTATTTCACATTCAACCTTTCCAAATAATGTTGGAACCAGAAAGTTATTTATGTGGCCTGCTTAATTGAAAGAGCATTTGCTGTCAGTGATCAAATAAACTGTTATTGATCTTCAGCATTGGAGGCTACTCACATGGAGCATTCTGGTACGTATTTTTCATTAAGACACTTTTCAGAAAAAAAAAAAGTCAGAATGCAAATGCAGCAAAAAAAAAAATTGCTATAGGATACTGAGATCAAAAAATCAAAGAGGTTTGAGAAGGACTCCAGAGACAAGAAACTGTGCAAAGCACAAAATAGCAACACCACCAGTGATTGCACAAAAATGTAAAGGCTTCAATACGCACAACATCCTGCTCTGAACTCCCAGAACTTACTGAGGAAATACTATTTTAAGTCACAGAGTAGTGGCTTGGCCCTTTGTCTGGGCAAACAGAGGTGAGTCCTGGAAATGAAAGAAGGTGCAGTCGTCAATGAGATTTATGTTCAGTACCTAACTGGAGCAAACCCTCTGCAAGCCCTCGGACAGACTACTGCTTACTCTCTCCCCTCATCTTTTCAGTGTAGTTGGTCTTACTCTTCTTAACTGACGTAAAAAGTTAAATCTGATCTTGGTTTGTTCTGTGCTCGAGAGGCTAAGTCAGCAGGTGTCTGCAATATTAAATGGCAAAATCCCTACATACTTAGAAGATGTTGGTATCTGCATCAGTCCTGCCTCCCTTTAAATGAAGTACAGATTCTTTCCTTACTCTCCAAGAGTGATTCAAAGAATAGATGCAAGGAAAAACAGTGAAGAGCTCAGATGTTACAGTAATGAGGTCATGGCTGCTCTGACTACCCTGCTACACAGAAAAGAGCCAGGGAGCAAAGTCCTAATCCTGAGGCCAAGGGGCATAGCCCTGGCTTGCACCCAGAGTGAGGGTTACAGCTTATTTGTCTTGTGGTGGGCTAAACGCAAGGCAGGCTGTGAGATAGTCTTCACAAATCAGTTACAATGATGATCCAGGCTTTGCGCTCACTCGGTGCTTTCACTTAGCAGTGCTGGTGTCCTGAGGATGTGACAAGTCTTCAAATTGCAGCACCTGGTGCTTTTGTCACATTTTTGAGACTGAAAGTAGAGACTGAGATACAAGTGGTGGTTATTTACAAGAAACCTTCTGATCCAAAGGCATCATATGGCAAAAAAAAAATACCCTAAATTGTTGATTACCGGATGCTACAAAGTTACCACTCCACACACACCCTGCTCATACAGTCTTTCCCACGCATCCAGTATCAACCAGTCAGAAACAAGCAGTAGGGTGGATGGACCTTGCTTTGATTCAGTCCCGTATTTTAGGTGACGTTTCAGATGTGTTTGCTTTGTCACTAATTCTGTGACAAGCCTATTGCTTGCATCATGTCTGGGACAAGTATTTCCTGCTCTCTCATTTCTACAACTGAGACCAGAGGCTGCTGTTATGTTGTGTTACTTCTTACAGCTTCTTCTGATTGTGCTTGGGAAAAATAGATCTTAAAGGTATGTACTTGAAACTATGAAGAAATCAATGGCAGAATTGTCTTCTCAATTGTCTCTAAAACTATGAAAGTACTCATAGTACTGGAGAGCTGTGAAACCCTTTTCAGGCTGCAAATTCACCAGGCTGTAGATAGGACGTAATCTTGTAATTCTGTTTGGGTTTTTTTGTTTTCTTTGGTTTTACATGAAGTCTTATTCAAAACTCATTTTCAGCAGGATTTTTTTTTCAGTCTCTTAGACCAAAATACTTTGTATTTTCCATACTCTGTTATTAAAAAATAAAAAAAAAAAAAAAGAAGAAGAAAAAGGAGATCAAATCATGAATACACTCTCTGACTACAGCCATTTTACCGGTAGAATTACACAGCTCTAAAATATAAGGCTTCTAATGGCAACACTAACATAGTCTTGACTACTGCAGCCTTGCTCTAATATCACTGAACTTCCTTTGGGGGTGAAGCTTTGCCTCAGGAACCTTAATTATCTGATGTGGTCAATTACTCCAAGATAATGATGATTTTATCAGGTATTACTGCTCAAATATTTTACGATAGACAGGCTATTTAATTGCATTCCTGACCTACCAAAATGCTTACAGATGACTCAATTAAACACTAAGAAGAGGCAGGGGGAAGGGAGGAAGGGAAGGACAGCACTTAAAATCCTTGCTTATGGTTTATTTTGAGGATTTTGTTCCTCTTGAAAAATCCTTCCATCCATCCATCCATCCATCCAAGCAAGCTGCATGTGCAGCATTCCCCGAGCAGGGGAGGAAGTTTGGACAAACAAATTCAATATTAATGTACAAATGGGAAAGCATGTCCAGCCCCTTTCCTGCTGAGGGATTAGAACTGGATCCTGCACAATCCCTGTGGTGCATTAGCAAAGTTGTTTTAACATCCCTGAGTGTCCCAGTGCAGATGAGCATGGTGAAATGAATTTCCTACCACATTCAGGTAAATCTGACTTTTTAAGACAATGAGGAAATGTCATTATTATGGCAGCCTCAGGGGATAGTCTCAGCTCCTGTAAACCCTTCAAATACCCAGGTGCAATTCACCCCAAAGTCAGCATCCTGGTTCCTTTTCCTCTCCATAAGCCCGGCAGGTCCTGGCGCTGGGCGGACACTTGCTAGGGAGGCTGAGGTTGCCCCGAGGACTGCTTTAATTGGCAGCTTTGCTTCAGTGGTCATAATGGGCTGTTTCCCAGGCGCAGAGCTGCCATGTCTTAAGAATGCTTTGGCTGCAAAGCAAGCATGCCTCAGCCTTGGGTCAGTCCCTGCCCTGGGTGCTCCTGCACGGGCAGCACAGACCTGGTGAACCCTCACGCGCTGACTGGTGCAAAGAGCTCCTCCCAGTTTCCCCAGTTAGGGAAAAAAATAAAAAAGGTGGGAGGGGGTATTCCCCCTGCCAAGAAATCAATTTGCTGCTGGTGAAATAGGAACTGAGTGCAAGATTTTGAGGGCAGATTAATTCCCTGCTGCATACAATAATGTTACTGTAACATTTTCAGCAACTGTGCTAAGGACTCGGCCAAGAGCTCTCAAACAATGGCAGGGCTGCCCCGCGATTCGGCGGCTGCTGGAACTCGGCGGCATTTCTCCACAGAGGTCCATTTGTCTTTCCACCCTGGAAATAACGTGTATTGTTGCAGTATTGCTGCAAAAACTGGCAGCAAATCCTCCTGGGTAAGAATGTGGTTACCCACTATTGCATCAGGCTAACAGAAAGGAGAGATGGCATTTGATGGGCTTTAACTCAGAAAACGTTTCATGAGAATATTATTTCCATTTTATGGGGTTTCACAACAGAATTTTCACGGGCAGTACACTGATCACTTTCTGTTATGTTTTCAGCCTCGCTAATACTCTTTTCAGTCACATTCCAAAGCACAGCATCCACAAATATTCCCAAATATGTCCTAAATTGCCCAGGAAGGAAACAATTTTCCTATCTGAAATTAGAACAAAATATGATTCTGAAATGTCAAATTTAAGCAAACCAACATGCTGCAGCAATTGGTTTGGATAAGTGAAAACAGTTCAGTTTGACTTTTAAAAATATTACTATCATTAGTTATCATATCAAGATGAAAAGTCATATTGAAACTACTGTAATTCTTTCATTATTAAGGAGAGTGACAACTAACAGCCAGAGGAAATAGAAAAAGGAAGCAAAGTCTTAAGCACCGTGTAATCCACCATGATTTTCTTCAATATTAGGTAAGGAAGGAACAGTATTTAGTGAGTGAAACGGTGAACTGAGGCCAGAACGCGTGGGCTCTGTGCAAATAGGATGTAGCAACAGCACTGACCCAAAGAATTTCCTATGGAAGCTGCCTTGCTTGTGGTACCTCCTCGCACTGCCCACACAGGGCTCCTGATGGGCACCAAGATGTGCTTCTGGAACACGGATTGCCTTGGATGGGTTCTCTGGTTTCTTAAAGATGTACTTGCTGGTAGCTGTTATTTATGAAACCCGGGGCACCTACACATGTATTTGCATGTGAAACTCCTGGGCTGGACCTGCAGATCAGCCTGCCCCTCTGGTTATTCAACAGGAGATGAAGTGTGGGCTGGCTTCACCTGGAGCCTGCTGGCATCCCTGTGTCCACAGCAGTGATGCAGGCACCAGACTTGCAGTGCGCTCAGCGTCACAGGCTGGAGTCCCTGCAGGGAGGCACTCCCCCTCCTCACACCCCTCACAAAGCAGGACCCACCTGAGCTGATGCACTTTTTTTGCACCAGTTTCCATACAACCAGCCTCTCTCCGCCACACACACTTATTCCAAATACTGCAGATCAAATTTTTATGCCTGCAATGCTCCAGCTCCTTTTTATGGTACATACATATTTCAGAGTTACCACTTAATACAATTATAGTTCATTTAGCCAGCAATTACAGTAATAGGAAGACTGGCAACCACTGTCATTCAGACTGTGGAAAATCAATGTTGCACAGAGATACTTTTATTCATCCTATGGAGTGTCTCCTTCGTTACATGCAAGTACTCTGGAATCACAGGGAAAATTTAAGATCACTCTGTTTTTTGGAGGGTTTTTTAACATTTATCCATGTACTACTTGGTTTCCAGACACAAAAATGTGTCTGGAAAAAAGTGAATGACATCCTGAGGCCCCTTCTGACCTGATTTATTCTATGATTCTCTGAATTATTGGATCTGTCCTTTCAGCAGATCCATTTTCTTTTTGCATTTCACCTGACAGAGGACCTTTGACAACCCATTTCTTAGAGACAACACAAAATATGGTTGTCCATGGGCAGCAAAACAGAAACTTTTGAGGTTTTTTTCCTTAAACCTTTTGTACAATGTTTGCTTTTAGTCCAGATTTCATAAACTTATGTCCAGGAAGGCATTTAAATAGGTGTTTCAGTTAATCCTTATTTTAACAGAGTTCTGAAGAATCCACATAAACATATGGCTACAGTTAAGCAAATGTGCACTAGACAGGAATGAAGTGCTGAATTACAGATGTAGTGCTTCCAAAAGAAAGCTAAGACTATAACCACGTCTCCTGAGTTTTAAATCCTCTTTCCTAGTCACTTAACTGTGCTGCAGCAAACCTACTTTGGATTGATGGTTTAAATAGCTATAATATTTGCATTTTATGATGTGAATAGCCTTAAAAAATTAAGACTTGCACAGGACAAAAAATTCTGTAGTTGTACCTGGAATATTTAGTCCCCAAAGGGGTCTGGACAGCAATGGGAGGCTCCTTTTGTTGTTCAAACAAACAAAATCACTGCCATTACTGCAAGGCGTTGTTTCAGCAAGGAGAATAACGATATTTTTGCAGGTTGCCAAACTTTTGCTGCAGAAGAGCCTCTTGGCAGCAGAGCCACTTGATTCGATGAGCATTACTGAATTTCCTCGTTGATCTGTTTGTCTCTGCATGGTGCCATCTTTTGACAGTGTTACATTATAGCCCCTTGTTCTTATGATAAATTATTTTAATCCATCATCAGAGCACACTCTTGCTCTAATGATGGATTAGTGTTATGCATCATCAGGGCGAGGAGCATTGATAATGTACCATAAGAACCCCCACTGACAGCGGAAAAATCTGCCAAAAGAATTAATTTGCTCTGCACCAAACTGAAACCAGAGCTAAAGGTGCAGTTACATACAATGACAAAAAAATCCACGCAGAAGAAGCAAGGCCAGCTCCAGTGGCAACCTGGGGGAGGAATAAAGGCAGAGACGTGGTCACCTAGCCACGTGGCAGTGCATGGGAGAGAGGCCTGGATGTACTGGAGGTTGCATAAAGAGCTTGAAACTCTGCTGTCTGGCTCGTAGAGGGAGGTGCAAATCTCAGTTGGCTCTTCTCCTGAAGAGCCAAACTGCAGCTGTCTTCTACTGGCTGCACAGGAAGCTAACCCAGGAGACATGGCATGTGATAGAGTCCCACTTCTCAAATCCTGCACCAGATCCTTCAGGATCTTTAGCTCTCTTGAAGTCGAGAGAAATCACAGTAGATATTTTGTACCCTCATGCCATCTACTAATTCCTGCAGTACTAGGGATACAACCAAACAACAGAAGGCACCACAATGTAGGGTCAGAGATAAATAATGCAAGTCTGTAGAGTCTACATTTTAGCCTCTGAATCTTAAGAGCTTTAACTGGGCTCAGGCATGACTCTCTTCAACTTTAGCTGTGCAAAGAAAGAAAGAAAAGAAAAAAATATTTGATTTCTTATTTATATTGTTGTAAAGAAATGTAGCCCTCAGTATATTTTCCTTCAAATTCACGGTTAGATATCTTCTACCATACATTGTGTTACAACTGTGATGATAAGTATCAGGCAAACGTTGAACACCGAAGAAACCACAGGGGAAATTGCACTGACTATCATTCACCTTCAGGTAAATCCATAATACAGAACATTAAACAATATTGGCATCATCAGAGGCTGGGCTCTGCTCGTCCTGTAATTTCAGTGATAAAAGTGAGCCAGTCTATTGGCACCTGGGCTCTCCAGAGACTGCTCTGCACTGCACGTCCTAACGTGTCTGGAAGTGCCTGCAGATCAGTCACAAACAAGAGAATTTTTCCACACTTTGAAAGATAAGCCACAGAACCCAGATACGGAGCTTGAATTTGTGACCCCCTGTATACAAGGCTGGTCCTTTCGGATCCAGCCATCTGCCTCACTCTGTCAAAGCTGTCACACTTGCTCCTATTGCTAGCTCACCTCCTGCAGCATTTTGCCTACTGGGTTTTTCCAAGGAAGGTGGACAACACTTTACAAACAAGCAGCGACAGAGTAATCTGCTATGATTTGACAGATACGGGGACAGCGATAATGCTTTAGAGAGAGTTTGGTCTGGGTGGGACATGTACTGAAGAGCAGGGTATGTCCAAGCTAAAAGATAAATGACTAAACAAGTAGTTATGCACTGCAGCTAACAATTTGCTGTAGTTTTGGTGGAAGAAAGGCTTTCTTCTCATTAACTACCTTTGGCACATGGACTAGCTTGCCCATGGAGGTCACTAAAAAAGGGGAGAGGAGTCTGTGTGGTGGGGGAGAGCAGCTGTTCCCTACTGGTGCAGAGCATGCCTGGCCCCATACTGCTTGTCCCTAGCAGATCTTGCAGGATTTGGAGCCACTGATGACACTGAGACTTTTTCATCAGCTTTGCTGAGCTTTTCATCAACTTACTGAATCGGTGGTGTGTGTTTATCCCCTGTCACTTCTGGGTTGTGCAGAGAACAATCCCGGGCAGCTACCAGGACTTGCAATTAATTATTCACGTAAGGCAATAGTGGATAGTTGGTCTAGTAACTAAACTGCTAAACTTCCTGAAGTGTGTAATAAGTAGTATTTATTTCTCACGCAAGCTCTGAAGAACAAGTCTGAGCACAGCTCCTGCCTGGCATGTCAGCTGCAGCTACCTTCTCTCTAGCATGGGCCTCACAGCTGCATCTGACCTGACACCTGGTGAGGACCCAGGGAGAGGTTTGACCACGAAGGGGGGGTATGACATGGAGCTACAGGTTCTTCTTGACTTCTGACTGAAGCCCCTCTGCCAGCCGTCCCAGGAATATACCCTAACGGCTGTGATTTATTACTGTGTTATCACGCCTGTCTGCCTCATTACAGACTATGAATTTTATCAGGCAGCTTGTCCTCCAGTGTCTGGTAACCAATTACTGTGGTCTGCAAAGAAGCCTGAAGTACTTTGTTAAACACCGCTAATAAACTGGGAAAGAGCCTGAGCACAGCTTCAGGTTGCCTTAAGGAAATTCCAGCGAGCACTTTCCACTTTATTGTCTAGTTCACAGTATGAACTAGGAATTATCTCCAAGAGTCATTTTCTGCACAGAGCTCAACTCCCCTTTAAAGATTGTGCCACAGCAGATCGCTGCGCACCAACTCGCCTCCATCCGAAGGCTGCTGAACTCCGTAGGAGACAACAGTGCGAGCAGGACTCAGTCCCCAGCCTGAAACCAGATACTTCAGAAGAAAACTGTTTAAATCCCGTATTCCTTTTTCTTTCACCATAGTTTCAGCTTGTAGGAAAGACAGGAATGAACAAGGATGACATGTACCTGTTGCTCCACGCTTGTGAAAAAAATTATATCTTAAAGGATAACATAATCGATTGTGCTTTGTGCGAGGCCTCTGCAGTGAAGTGAATGCCACGTGAATCTGTAGCATGTGCTTTCTTACACATTTAGTATTTTCTTTTCAGGCTGGCTTGCCTTCCAAGGAGGAATGAGCTGACATCCATACACAGAACTCACCATCAGCCAAAATTTTCTCTTAATCATGCTCATTTCTCCAGCACTTCAAAGGGCTTTACCTGTGGTCTTGCTGCTGCAGATGGCTTGGCTGGTATCGGTGTAAAAGGGGAGCAGACTGGGAGCCCTGCTCTCAGAGACAGTTGCTGGGGTCCTGTGGAGTTACCCTGTTCACATCCCCATGTACACGTACACACACAAACACAAACATCGCACCACCCCACAGCAAAGGCGTCGCGACAGAGAGATATCACGCCGCTGCCCGTCT
>WTSP01019172.1:16069-30789 GCA_025331215.1 Actenoides lindsayi | reverse complement strand
CTGAGAGTTCAACTGTCGCCTGAGGCTTCAAACTAATTTTCTCTTCAGAAATGATTGCAGAAAGCCGCATGCATAATAAATCCCGTTATTGCTCTTGTTATTAAAATAGGTTGTTAGGGATGTGGACTTGGAGGCCTTTTTGTCTGATGACAGCAGTTCTTCTTAGCTAGGCGCTTATGGCTTATTGACTGAGGCTGCCAGGTTCAAAAAAAAAAAAAAAAGAGGAAAGAATAAGAAAAGAAAAATCAAAAAGAGAAGGAGCTGTAGCTGCTGTTTAATAGTGAGAAAGTTGGGATGATTTGAGGCGGTTCTTTTAATCATGTCCATGGGCCATGTTCGAAAAGCCGGTGCATTTCCAGCAGCTCCAAGGCTGTACCAAGGGCCCACAGAGAGCGGCTGTGGCAAGCTCTTTTCTGGAGCAATGATTAATTCATATTTCTTTGACATGATTTATTTGAATGATTAATTAATATTTTATGACCTGCATACCCTCACCATCATGGGCACCAGGCAAGCCCAGAACCAGAGCCTCTGAGGAAGAGTCTGCAGGCTGAGGGACCGCAGGAGAAGATGAATAGGACCGCTCTCCTTTTTCAGCTGGGGAGCTGACACACATGGAGGCAAAGTGACTTGCTCAAGGGCACCCAAAGAAAGAGTGCCAGGGCTGCTAACTGAAGAAACACTTATAGGCTCCTGCTTGGCAGGTTGACCATCAGCTCTCGTTTCCTTACCTTGTTCCAACGAACCACACGCTTCATCCAGCAACCTGAAATCTTTAGCAAAGCAGAGCAGAGGCCCTCTCAAATGAAATGTGGTTAAGGCAACAAATGTCCTGTGAGAATGTATTCTTAAAACAATAAAAGGTTTTCAAGCAGATTTGATAAAGGAAAGTACATTGTCCAATCATTAAATGGAAACATTTTCTGGTTACCACATGAAAACATGCTTCATAAATCACTGTTGCTCTGTGGAACAAAAATCTAATCATAGATGAGGCCATGCACTTAGCAAGTTTCTTATGCACAGAAACTATGAAGCAGGGTGTAGTCCTACCCAGTTACACCAAACATGTCACATCCATACAGGAGCCAGATCCGGAATTGGCAGAAGCCTCATAGGGAAACCCAGCACATCATTCCCAGTGAGCTTTCAACACAGACCTGGGAAGCACAGAGCATCGCTCTGAGCCACCACCCCCACAAGAGCCACTGGTGTGAGATGAGCTGAGGGAAGATACACAGTGGCCTCCCTGCCAGTTTGATGTCTGCCTGCCCAAAGGGAGGACACTGCTTCCTTGTCAGTACTCTGAAATCTCCCCTTTAATATACATGCAGATAATGTTATGCAGTGGCTGACACTTGATGATTATTCTAGCATCAAAGAAATCTGGGTTGTTGAAATATTTTTTTATTTTGCCCAGGGTCAGGATAGCTTTTATACTGTAGCATCCCAAAGAGGAACCTCTGGAGACTTTGCTGTCAGAACTGTAGTATCATGGTACTCCAGGCCTTGCTCTCAGCTTCAGGTACTGAGAGATACCCATATGACCAGTGAGCTCAACCTCTGCAGTACATAGGCTACCCAGTTAGCACAGTGAGCAGGGTCAGGCACATGGTAGGTACTAAATCACATGTCAGGTTTATCCTGGGAACAGCTAGATCAGGTCCTTCAGCCCTGAGATGTCGAACCACAATGCAAGCTCAGGCAATGGGGATGTACCATCTCAGTTCTGAGGTTTTGCTGGGGACTTCAGTGGAGCTGGGACTTGACCTGCTCTGTTCAAACACTGTGTCACTGCCTAGGTTAGGATAAAAATAGGTGCTGTAAACTAATTAAACAACTGCATGTAGCGACACAGAAGGAAAGGAGCTAAATCCAGGAAACACTATTACCCAGAGAAGAAATACAGTCACTCAAATGCTGTCAAGACTAGCTAAATGCAAAGACTTTGTAGAAAATATAGAGTCCATTAGAGAAAATACAGACTCAGTTGCATATTTAACAGGTTGAGAGCCCCAACTTGCAATTCTTGATCAATTAATTTAAGGCATCCATTTGACTGTGGAAGCTGACACTAGATGTTAGTAAATGAAGTCGGACACTAATACCTGAAGTGCCCAAATTGAAAACAACATGCCTGGCTTCAGTAAGAAGAAAGAAATTCAGGTACAGCTTCCCTGCTCATGTTCCTTTACTGGGTGGATTTTAAAGAATGCAATTCATGCCCCAGCAATACAGAAGCAATTACAGAAATGGAAAACAACCAAGTCATTCTCAGGTATTCATAGAAAATTGGCATCTCCTGAATATTGAATTGTACTAGGTCCTCGCTTTCTATAAATACAGAAGATCAATAATTATCAGTGAAATGCTTGGCTAACGTCTGAAAGTTGGCAGGACTGAAATAAGAAATGCCATTTACGTGTTGCTGCCTGAAAGAGAGAAATAGTCTTTCCCGTTCTCCTGGTGAATACACCACTTGGCCTCATGATGAGGAATAATTATGAGCCGCTCCATTTGCACACTTGGAAAAGGAGTGAATGAACAAACGTTGGCTACAGCTGACTTGTTCTTTTCCATGATGAACACTACAGTGTTCCCAGTCCTCAAATTCTGAGGCCTGCAGAGCTGCTCCACCATACGTCTTCATGGGAGGTGGTGTGTTAAAAACAGCTGCTATTGGGAACGACTTGGAGAGTGACTGAATGACAAAACCTTCGTTGCTAACCACCCAAAGATCTCGGGACACTTTACAACATCACCAACCTTATTGTATAGGCATGGATGAGTGAAGGAAATCACTCAAGATCTTAGGAGCAGGGTAGGATGGGAACTAGAGTTGATGCCTCTCAACTCGGAGCATCAGACTCCTGCCTGTTTACTTTCTTCATTTCTTTCCTGCACCTTTCTATCCTGGGAATACTGCAGAGGCAGCAATGCAGTCCAAGGACTGCTAGTTCTCCCTCCTCAAGCTCCAACATTTAGGGTTTTCTTCACTGCAGCAGACTTCAGAGTTTGGGAGAATAAAGGCAGAAGGGAATAAATAAGCTGGAAAACATATCATCATCATTACAAACATAAAAAGCTACAAATCTGTCACACTGCAGAAACTCTCACTTCATTGTTACTGTGATTTATTGGGGAGCTAATTTTAAACAAGTTTTCTTTTCCAAAACCACAACACAAAAACAAACTGAACAAGCAAGCCAGAGGACAGAAGCTAGTCGCTACCGGACAATTTAAGCAATAATCTCATTTGCTTTGTAGTATAAAAAGCAATAAAGGGCTGTTTACTGAGTGAATAAACACTGAATGAATCACAAAAAGCTCTTTATTGCGATTATACTCCAAGGCAGAGGAGATTATTGTTATTACACAAGAAGGCACAATGTGAAAATTTAACTCAATGCACCAGATTTTCAGACTGTTTCAGTGGTACAATTGTGTTCAGGGAGTACATTGTGTCTAATCTTAGCACGCTGTTTTGACAATTCTGCATGCAAATCAGGTGGTGGGGTACAAATGCGTTTAATTAACTATTTACGGCCAATTTATGCAAGGCTGGTGGCTGGACACGTGTTTTGCACAAGCAACGGCATGCTGAGCTGGTTCAAACATCAGCTGCCCTGTGTGATCCCTTGAGCCCTGCAGGAGACCCACAGACGTTCTGCAGCGAGAAGCCTCCCAACTACACGTTCAGCTGAAAGGTGGATGATGTCTCCTCCTCACAGGGCAAACCTGCACAATTTCGATCTAAAGTTAGTTTCAAAGAGGCAGAGAATGGGAATTAAACCAATAAGAGTATCAATGAGTAGAGTGCCTTTCTCTTTTTTCTCTTCACGTGCTTCTAACAGCATTTTTTTCTTGTCAGATAGTCTTGTAGTCCTTATAAAGTGGTTGTGCTGAGAAAAGTCAAGCCAGAGAGGTGGGTTTTTTCCTATGTGGGTTCTCCTACTGTTAGAACATTAAAAATGGAGGACCTTTGTGGCACAGGCTTCCTCTCCTGGCTGGTCAGCAGGGATAAATTCTGCTACGGTTCAGGTGAGCAGTGCTCAGTCCTGCCATAGCCACCAGCCTTTGGAATGTGTGTGTGTGCCAGGCGTGTGCTCAGCGACCTCAAAGATAAGACAGCTAAAAGCTTCATTCTCCTTTTACGTGAAGCCCCTGAGACCCATCTCCAGTGTGGCCTGACTGGCACCCGAACATGCGAAACAGCCAGATCATATATGAATTGGTCTCTTCTTTTGTATTCTGTGCTTCCACTTTTAAGGTGCTCTGGTCTAGTGCTTATGACTGGCTGACTCTTAGCTTTCAAGAAAACCCAAGTGAAGCAAGGGCCTTTCTATTATGTATTCACTAAAAAGAAGGGAAGATGCCTATAGCAGAAATAATATATTTTCTTAGATGGGAGATAGTTAGAAAAGCAGGTTTGAACTCCCTTATCTATATAAGAAAGTTATGGATATTTTGTTTGGTTTTAGTTGCTTTTGGGTTTGGGTTTTTTCCTCCATTTAAAATGCTTCAGCCACACAAGATGGGAATACAAACAACATGATGTGATATCGGCCATCAGTCTCATCAGGCAATAATAATCAAATCCAACTACTTGGGTGCGGCAAAAAAAAAAAATCCTGATTTTTTCCAGAATTCTAAGTCTACTCCATAGAGTTGGTTTAAGTTCTGAACTACCCAGTAAGCAAGCAAGGAGCTAAACTCACAAGAATAATTTGGAGCAAACAGTTCAAATTAGCTCTGGTGTTTGTCCAGTTTTGGGGGCAATTAAGTAGATCCCAGGGATTTGGGTTTTATTTATTTTTTAATGAAACTTAAAGCAGCCTCCTGACTACGCTCTTTGTGAAGCTCACACCAATGCCACGCTGACAGCACAGGGAGCAGACTCTGCAGAAACAGCATTAAGTGTTGATATTTGAAAATATGGCCGTTTGGATCTATTTAAAGCCAAACCTCCCATGTGGAAAAAAGGTATCAATTTGGACCACTCAGGTAAAGAGGAGGAGTATCAGAGCTTTTGTCATCGTCGTTTCCTCACCTCACCTCACCTAGCGTATTACCAACATCACAAAAAAGCAAGAGCTGTAATTGCCAGCGAGAGCAAATGATGTTTAAAGTAAAATAACAAAAGGGAAAAGAAAATATAGAATATTATGGGAAGTGCATATGGATAAAAAAACCCACAGACCTTAAAAATATCAACCCCCTGAGCTCAAAGCAATGGATTTATTTTTTAAATTGTTAAATAAACATGAGACAGGAATGGAGGGGGATGCCATGGATGAGAATAGAAAGTATTTTGTTGCTGATAGTTCTGAATCTCCTTTGAAGGTTTATTTTGTGAAGGCCGGAGCTTTCAAGATCCTGAATTCAATTCCTTTGGGCTGCTGGCCTCTGTAAACACTTTCACGGGCTACCAGTGGGGAGAGAGGAGCTCTGGCCCTGGAGAACAAAGCCTTCATGTTCAAGACACGATTTCTCCGGGTAAGATGTGGTTTTGGCTGTTCTTTTGAAACCACTTACACCTGGTTTACTTCAGCAGTGCTGGGCAGGATATGGTAAAAGACCTGGAGTGTTAAGACCAAACATACCAGATGTTCCTACACACACATTCCCTGTCGCAGCGAAACTCCTCGCAACAGCCCTGTCCCCTTTTTCATTCGCTTGACCACAATTCAACGATCTAAGCAATTTTTTTTCTCCTTCCAGTTCTGACTCTCATTACCCTTTTGGCCAAGCCCAAATTAGCTTTAATTCTCCTTAGCATCAAGGCTCTGCTGTTAGCATTTGCTACGTTTATGGCTTGCTGGTCTTACAGGTATATTTTTGCATTTGAAGTGTTCTCCTCTCACAAAAGTGAGGGATTAGTGTTGGCTACCCTGTTTTCCAGTGGTGATACGTAGGGTCTTGCTTGTATGTGCTCCCACCGGGACATATGGGCATGGAGAAGGGCAGTGGTGAGCTGGGGAGGAAGACCTTGAAGTACTGAATAAAACCTGAGATGAACTAGAAAAAAGCTAAGATGCACAGGCGGTCCATCCAAGGTTTCATGCTAATGCCTGCTGGGACAATACTCCAGGAATTTAAGGAATAGCTTATAAATCCTCAAGCTGTTCAATAAATCTTTACTAGATAGAAACTGGTGTATTTTGAAGACACAAGGAGCAGGAAGACCTCCAAATCTGACTTATCCTCTAGATCAAGAAAAAATTATAAACCAGGGAAAACAGATGCAAAAAAATCAAAACATGCTTGTCAGAGCCAGCGTGGCAGCAACACCTTCAATCTGCCTCTTCCCTAGACAAGCAAAGAAGCCACTGCACCTTTCAAGGTGATATAACTCAAACTATTACATACTATGTATACATAGTATGCTACACATAGTCAGCAACAGCTCGTTGAGGACTGAATACAGCTGATACGACTGAAGAAGTGACCTCCCCGGCAACAGTGTTTCTCTTGTAAGAAGACACCAGTGCAACAGCAGCACTACCAAGGTGCAGATCTGTCTATATAGCTTCAGTCTACCAAGAAGCAATGACAACAGCTGACCGCTGAAGTTGCCTGGGCTTATTCTGGTCTCCATTTACCTACTCAGTAGGAAGCCTGGGTCAATGTAAGTGTGTTGTAGCTGTACTTGTAGACTTCACGGAATCACTGAATGTTTTGGGTTGGAAGGGACCTTAAAGATCACCCAGCTCCAACCCCCTGCCATGGACAGGGACACCTCCCACTAGACCAGGTTGCTCAAAGACCTGTTCAACCTGACCTTGAACACTTCCAGGGATGGGGCATCCACGGCTTCCCTGGGCAACCTGTTCCAGTGTCTCATCACATTCACAGTGAGGAACTTTTCACAGTGAAGAAACAGTTTCTTTTTTATCTTTTTTTATTATTATTTTTTAACTGCCACAGTTTCTTTTTTATCTTTTCAATTTTTCTTTTACTTTTTCCCTCCCCCCACAGCACCAACCTCTACATCATCATAAATTCTGATTAAGCTGCAACTTGTTGCAATCATTTTTTAAAGGCAGAAAGAAACTGAACCCAAAATAGCCCCGACATTTCCTGGGCTTCACTTTTGCTGACTTGTGCTACCTAAAGCCATAAGCTCTTCAAAACACACCGTGCCCCTCAGGTTAGGAGCGTCATACACCTGTGATTTCCCCATGGGTCTGTAGATGCTACAGTAATACAAGTAATACCTGATAGTGTTTAAATGCTGACATCTGGAGTTCGCTTGTTGAGAATTTTATGGGGAGGGAAGAAAAAAAAAAATCTCACTTTATATGTAATTTTACATGTCACAGCTTTGTTTTTCATTCCCAAATATCATCCCTTTGCCTCAATTAGTCAGCCTTCTGTTGCATGAAATGACTGTCATCTTGTGAATACTGTAATTGCCTTTTGCAAGATGGAAATCAGGTATAGTACTAAAAAAAAGCCCCAACCACCTAATGGGGCAAACGCTGCGTACAGACACATCGCCTTGCTCAGCTTCAGAGCCGGGAAGTGGACAGGCTGGAAAAGAACAGACAGTGCTCCGCAGCAAAATGTTATCGCAGGAAGATTTTGAGGCCCAGCTTTGTGATTTAAATAGTAAAAGCCGTACGTCTAAACACCTCTATCACACGTGATTTCAAAGGCCTTCGCAGCAGAAGCAGAAACCACTCGGCTCAGCCCTGAACGGCGGCCAGCCCTGGGGTGAAGCGGCACGGCTATTTAAAAGTGATTTACAACAGGAGGTTAAGAGGAGCATTCGATGCAAATGAACTCACTGGATGATTTCTGATGGCTAACTTGCCATTAGCCCTCCTCATACCAAGCCAGCATTTCAGGCTTTTGTGAAAACCACCATGATTTTTTAAATAAAAGAATTGAAAAGCTCAAAGGGCTTAACTGGGCGGGGACACACACACACACACACACACACACACACACACACACACGCGCGCGCGCACACACACACACATGACACCACTTTCCAGATGAAATTTCACTGACAAAAGAAAGAAGGTTTAAAAAAATATAAGCTGTCTGGGTGGAACCTGGCAGAAGTACCTAGACAGGGGACTTTTCCTGCTGCCCTGCACTAACTTGTCCCATTAATCCTTTTAATTTCATGTATTCATTTTTTACACAGCTTAGCTGGTTCACTGCGTGCCAGTACAAATCGTGTTTTGCTCCCTCTTCTCTCGTCATGCTCTTTCCTCCGACAGGACCTTGCTGCTGCTGCTGCAGTAACTTATGTGGTCTGTCAGCTGGGCCACTGGGATGCAAATCTCTTTTTGTCCCCTTGGGGTGCCATCGATACTTTATTAAGAGTTTGCATCTCTCTTTATCAGGGGAAGTGATGGACTAACTGCATTTTCCTTCCTCTCTAGTGGTCTCAGAGGGCAATAAATAAATAGATAATCTCTAAAAATGTCTAGTAAATAATGGCTGAAGGAGAAGCGACTCATAATTTATTTGGGTTTTCTTAAAACTGAAGTCTGTTTTAAAACACGTATGTTTCAAGTACCATCTCCCCCCTCTTTTTCCTGAAGTCATGTTATAAAATAAGTTAGTGACACTTAACGGGCTGATTTGCACCAGGTATCCAAAACTCTGTCTAAGAAGCGAGCTCACCCACCCCTCAGATCTTGAAAATATAAGCTCTATATCACATCCAAGTTAGGATCTGATCTGGATGTGGCAAATCCTCCCTACTGTGGGCGATGCTTGGAGCTGCCATTTAATTTGAGAGCCAAGTTCTAACAGACAAACATCTGAAGATTCACCAAAGCTTCAAAACGAAAAGTTTAAGTTTGCCCAAACCCATGCCGGCTCCCCTTATTTGGCAAAGCTCAGTTTGTGCTTAAGTATATGGCAGTGAAGCCCTCAGAGAAGCTCCTCAGCATATGTGAAACTAAACACACGCTTTACCATTTTTCTGAAAACTGTGACATTCTGAGTACCACTTCCAACAGCAATTTTGGCGTGTCAGGATATGACAAATCAGTTCAACTTCTCAGAGTTAGATTAAAAAAAAAAAATCCAACAGTTCTTTTTTTTTTCCCTTCAGAGCATAATGGAGCTATAAGAATTGAATGATCCAGAACTGGTGTGTTTGAAGACACAGCTCTGCAGTTTTCAACAGAAACCTTTATAGCGACTTCTGGAAATCACATTACCCAGGATTTCCGAATGTTTGAAAGATCAGGCTCTTTTGGACTTACATCTAAGACAGAGCAAGAAGGGAATATGAGAGAGCAAGCAGGCCCTCCACTAGGATTTTTTCCTAATGTTATGAAAATAAAATTACATCCTTTCGAAACGCCTTGTTCCTGATTAAGGGAAGGTTGTCTCAGCTTCTGCTCTGCTGGTAATCCCTTTGAGTGGACACAGGCTGCTTCTGTCTCTAAATCCTTGATGTCACAGGCAAAGAGGAGGAGTGGTCCTGGCTGACCACAGCATACTGGGGGAAGCAGCACCCTGAGCTGCTGGTATACACATGCTGCAACACAACCTTCATTAGCTGGTCACACACGGGTCTTCTCCAAAGCCCTCCCAACTTCTCCAGGCCAGATGCTGCTCTCTGAAGGAGATGTTTCCTGTACTTAAACACAGGGGCCCATGCACTATATATGACACATCTTTCAAACCCTTCATCAAGTATGGAATTATTCATTTCCTCATGGATTTTTTTCAATAGGCTCATCACCACAGCATCCAAATGCTTCTCAAATACCCACGGATGTTTCTTCAGAGCAATCTGATGAGGACGGGAAAAGGTGAGGCCCTGAGGCATGAAGGCTAGGAGAAGTCACCATGGGTTTGGTGTGTCCAACATGAGCTAACTGAGACACTTTGTTTTCAGAGTTGAAGTTACAAGGCAGTTCTTAGGTTGAAGGCCTGGCACCAACACCTCCAGGCAGGTAAGGGCCCAGCATCCCTGTGATGCAGACCATAGCAAACCTACTAAACCTGCAGAAAACTAGGAGCCCACAAGTGTCTGATGCCACGGAAAAGCTGTGATCAGCCTGTTTACTCAGAGGCAGAGGTAGGTCCAGGAGGTTGTGCATCCTGCTGCCTCCTCCAGCAGACACACTTCCCACCTCCTGCAGTTCACGGCTTCATTCCCTAAGTGCTTTGCAACCTTAACAGAGCAGAGGAACCTGGAGTCTCATCGTTTTTTTCCTCCCTGCTACTCCTGGCAATGCTTTTACCTGGAGCCCACTCAGAGTACTCCTCTACTATCTGCTTTCTTTTCTTCTGGTGTATGCCTGATGGAAGTTATTGTTTCCTAGACTTGGCACTTCGCCTTGCCAACCCCCACACTGACCCATTCCAGTCTGGCTGCAAATGTTCTCCATCACCTGTTTTCCCTAAACATATTCCTGGGTCCATATTCCTCAAGAAGCTGCTATCTCTTTATAAAAAAAGAGTCTTCCCCAAAACAGTTCAGCCTGTTTGTCAGTCTCACCTTGCTTCACTCCCCCTCCATTCTTCAAAACCAAAAGTCTTATGAATACAAAAGGTTTACGAATGCAAAAGGTTTGTCTAGCAAGTTAAACTCCAGGCTTTAAGCAGAAGGTTATGAATAAAAAGAAGATGAAGTACAGGTGTTCAGCATTGCCATTGGATCACTCTCTAAGTGCCTTGGTTTTGTCTAGAATTCAGCAGGTCTTGCCCTGCACATCAGAGTGCACATGGCAAAGTCTGGGAGATAAATGCAAATGCTCAGCTTGAAACCTGGTGTTTCATGATTCCCTGCTGCAAGCCCACAGGGGTGAAGGTTGTCCCATTTCCTCACGTCATATTGTAAGCAAATGTTTCCTTCCCATCTGCAGTCTTCTGACTTTGTAGAGCTTGCTGTCAGCACCCAGCCTCACAGATACCCTAAGTCATGCACAATGTATTTCACAGCCCAACTAGACCCATTTAATTTACTACTGAATTTCACGAGTACAGTGACTGTGGGCTTGTGCTCCACACTACACAAGGCTCCAGTGCTGTGTCCCATCAGGGACTCGCGTCCCAGCTTTTCCAGCTGCTAAGGAGGAGAGTTGCCAGTGGGTCAGCATTTCTACCACACCCACAGGCCACACAAGCTGGCTCTCCAGCACCTTACCCAGGGGCTGGTTTCTGGCACTTCACAGTCTCATGAACTTTGTTCCTTTTGTAGTTGGAGCCTAGAGCATGAATATTTGCAGTGCATCTTTTCCACTTCTTCCAGAATCTCTTTTTGAGATTGCAACTGCACCTCCCCTACACCATCTCTTTTATTTGTACATGAGTACACATCAGACACAACACCTTAAGCCTCTTGATTAGCCTCCTCCTAATTACCCTTTCCACAGCATTCATGCAGCAGCAAAGTAAGGGCAACACTGGATGCAAATAAAATACAGAGGGTTCAACTTCTGCTCTTGTAATTCTTATCTCAGTTTCTCCAGGCTGTCTTTTCTTTGAAGAGTAAAACACTCTTTTCTCAGTATCACTTCTGAAACTCTAAACAGAGGGATCTCACTTTCCTTTTAATTAACAGTAGTTTCCTCATTCACCTTCCTATCTTCATAATAAGATGCATATCATCAGTTCTGGACAGGTTTAGTGCAGCCTCCCTCAGATCCCCAAAAAGCCACACTTTGGAAAAATTCAGGAGAACCTAAGATATTAAAGAACAGGTTTGACAACTGTTAGATGACTGAGCCAATCCTGCCTTGAGTCAGGGAGTACTAGTTGACATCTTAGGATCTCTTCCACCCCACCCTTTTATAAGTCCATTATTTTACACAATTAAAGATAATCAGAAATTATATTCCTCCATTGGAATTTCACAGCTTTTGAGCATTTGCAATCTTAAGAATGTTCTTTTAAGGGAAGATTATTTGACATATGGGCATGCTTAATGTAATAGAAAATAAAGTTGTTTGAATACTGCCCTACAATCATTCTTCCTGTGACAGAAGCATTTGTCCTAGATGCTGTCAGCCGCTACTTGGAACAAAAGGAGAATCACTGAGCCTCTGGAAGCCGAGTAACCCTGCAGGCCAGCAACCATACGCCATTATATATGCCCTGGACCTCAGCAGTGAAGCAGTTAACAAAACATTTTTGTTCATGTGAAAACACAAAGCAGCTGCTTAGTTCTACACTTGGCAGAAGCAGGCAGCCCCCTCTGCACTCCTTGTCTTCTGCTGCTCTTGGATCATTGCAGAGTTAACCAGCTGTTGCATTCCACATGCCAGTTACACCAGTATGGAAAAGCAAGAGCAGGGCTAGTTTTATGGCAGTACAAAAGGAATGAGTATAATACACTACTGAACCAGAAAAAACAATATTTATATAATAAACATTTTCAGGAACATAATGATTCCTTTGTCGTCAAAACTTTGGAGTGGTTAATTGAGCACACAAAAAGTGCACCTAATCCACATGCTCAATAGCAGTTAATCTGTTCCCAAAGTGAGTGTCTCTGTACAGCAGATCTGGCCATCTACACAGCCCCTCCTCTAAAGTCCTCACAAAATAGGGGGGGGGTCAAATGCACAAACACTTCCGAAAATGCAGTTGCATGTATGAAATGCCTCATTTTTTGTCTGAAAAAATGCAACTCAGATGATTTTGTTTCCAAGTTTAAAAATACCAGAGTAAACCAAGCACTGAGGGTTTATTGCAGAAAGTTCCTACTAGCTCTGTGAATATTAAAGGGGTACTCGGGTATGAATTACAACTGGGTCTTGAGATCTGGTGGACACAGCCACAAATACCAGACTGAGGTTCAGTGTCAGAACCTGTCTGCTGCTTCAGGTGTTCATTTCAGACTAGACTCAAGTTTACTGAGTTCTGTTTCTGATTAAAATCTAGAGCAAAAATCTACATGAGTCAAACCAGGCTTTGGTGAAAACTTTCCTAAAAGCTGAAGTGTGGGTAATTGGTGTTCTTATCAGTGGCTTTTCAGAAGGTCTGTCCTTTGCCTCCTGAACATCATAAGAAAACTCCCACACCAGTGTGCTGATGACCTGGCAACAGATCACAGAGAGTACCTAAAGATGAAATGGAGAAGAAGAGGCCATTCCTAAAAATGAAACCATTTTTATCTGAGAAAGTTTAAGAGAAGCCAAAAGGTTTGCAGAGTTCATACATGATTTTAGCTCAGAAGCCATGCTCCCCATACATAGAAATCTATGTTAGAATTTAGCTTGAATGAATTGACATCTCACGTTTCATTATTTTAGAGGAGTTCCTAATAAACAGACATCAGGGGGGGAAATAGCATTAAAGCAGGCACTGCTGCTTGATCTCATGGTGGGTTGGCCCAGCCTCCCTGCCCCCTTGGAAATACAGCATCGAAACAGGCTCATACCAGTAAAACCCCCCTACTTCTGGTTGGTTTTTTTCTCCCTTTCCTGCTGCACTCATCCTTCTGATCACCAGTGGCTACTTTTTCTGCTGCAGTGTCTCTAAACCTTGACACATTTCTCGTATCCCTTGACACCAAATGCCCAGGCCCCAGCTATTGCTGGGGATCTGACTCATGGATCTATTCCAGTTTCTGGAGTACCCCTGAAACTGAGTTTCTAGGAGTATGTTTCCTGCATTTGATTTCTTGGATCTGCAGCTCCTAAAAATGTTTGCCAGTAATGCAAGTCCTCAGTGGCCACCACATGGATTTTCAAGCTTTTTTTTTTTTTTCCAAATGTAAACTAAACATCTTTAAAACAGAGGAAACTCAGCCAAATGCAAAACCAACATTAAATGACATTCAAGCAAATGGTACTTGAAAGAGGAGGGAAAAGATTTTCCTACATTCAAGACTCCTTGAAACTTCTGAATCACTTCTCTCAACAGTTTGGGGTGTTTTTTTCTAAAAGGAGTTATCTCAATTATTTTCCTTTAGCAAAAGTAACTGTAAATGATACATGCCATACAGATATCAGGTCAGTGGATAATGAAAAAATTGGAGCAATTACTATTTCTGAATTTGACTATTTCCTATCTAAAAAAAAAACCCCAAACATTATTCAAATTTCAAATCATAAAGTCACCTTCAAATGAGGAACACAGCTTGCTTTATGAAAATACTGAAAAGTCCCTTTTCAGTAATTTCTTCCAGAATTCCTTCAAATCTGAGTCTTCACCCAAACCAGCCAAAACCAGAAAACTGGGCACATTTCACTGAGACAGCAATCATGTAATAAAACAAAGTCCTCGAGCAGCAGCAAAATTCTTTATATAGAAGAACTTTTTTTTTCTCACACATACACCAGGAGGTGAGCTCCGTGAACATACTGAAGTATGGTTGTCTACTCTGGTTAATTTTGCTATATCCTCTAATGCACTGAGGTTGGAAACCTGACTTGCCTTCCCAATAGCTTTCCTAGCACCTTCCTTCCCCATCCATCTCAGGACATATTGTGCCCTAGAAAGTAATATTTCTACAGGGTATCAGCTGTTCCTGGCAGTAGAATTGACTGGCATGCTGGAGTTACACAGTATCCCAGCATGGTAGTGGTCGGAAGAGACCTCTGGATGTCATCTGGTGCCACCCCCCTGCTCCATCCAGCAGGGTCACCCAGAGCAGGGGGCCCAGCAGCACAGTGTCCAGGCAGGTTTGGAATCTCTCCAGAGAAGGAGACTCCACAGCCTCTCTGGACAGCTTGTGCCAGGGCTCTGGCACCCTCACAGCAAAGAAGTTTTTTCCAATGTTCAGATGTAACCTT
>WTSP01019171.1:0-23235 GCA_025331215.1 Actenoides lindsayi | reverse complement strand
GAATGTTGAAAAACATCCTTGTTGCTGTGCGAGCCCTGCCCAGCAGCAGCCACAGCACAGGTGTGTTATCAGCACCTTTCCAGCTCTCCGTGCAACACACAGCACTGGGAGGGCTAGCATGAGAAAAATTAACTCCAGCTCAGTCAGACCCAATACAATCTTCTTTATATTACTATATAAAGGATGATAATATCACTTAGTTTAGAAATTGAATGTGTTTGTATCAGTTTCCTTTATTCAGTTTCCTCTCAGAATTCTGGTGTTATTCAGAAGAACCAATGAAGTGAAGCCGTGTAAAACTGATTTGAGATCTATTCATATATCTCAGGCAGAACTGATGCAGAATGAGTTGTTCAGATACTGTGTATCTCTCATTGACTGTAAAATGAGTCTTCAGTTCTACTTGTGTCTGGCTGCCCTTGTTGCTGGGAATGAATGAATGTGTAAGAGACAGGACCTGAAAATTATGTCAAAGCATTGACAAATCTTGGTCTTTGCTGTTGTTTCTTCATTTTCTTTTTTCTCAAACACTTCTCTCATACCATTGCCCCTTCATGAAAGCACATTCCTTTAGCACCTGTCTTGCTTGCAGTCTTCATATTCTTCTCACTTAAAATTTTTGTTTGTTCGCTTCATTGACTTTGGAAAACCTACAGAATTTCCATCTTCAAAGTCCTTTCAAATGCACCCATTACCCATTGGTGTAAGTGCCTGAGAATATAACACAAAGAAAAAAAGAACAAAATATTTTAAACCAGGGACTGAGATCATTGATGATTACTGAGAATTTGGACTCTATCGAGAATAGAATAAGAATCGCATTTATTCCAGGAGAGAGTGACAGTTGTGCTTCTTGTGTGGTGAAGACTTTGAAGAAGAACCTGCCCAAACAGGCAGTGGAGAAGTGCTTTCACGCTCTGATCATGAATCACCAATACGTATAAACAAGTTTAGATAATGAATAATTGAAACATGCATGCCCTGAGTGTTTTGGAAATAGTGGTTGTTTTGGAAATGAAGTCTCAGAGGGAAAATGTCACAGTTTTTCAGGCTATTTTACTCTTGCCCATACTTCATAGCTGAAACTCAAGGCTACTAGATTGAATTTTTCTTGTTGTTTTACAGAGCTGTGATATGCACACAAGGCTGTATGGAATCCTCACCATAATGCAGTAATGAATAGTGCCTTCTGGGGGAAATATAGCTAGATACAGCACGGATTTCTCTCAAAAAGAGATGCTTAGTCAAAACTCTCACTGAAAGAAACAAAGTTGAAGGTCTTGCAATAGATTCAAACAGGAAGCATTCAGGAGGTGACAGATTAACTTTCAAGTAAGCAAATTATTTATGTATTTGGAAAAGATCTACTGCAACAGTAAGAGAAATCTGAGGGTTTAGAAATTCCAGTTGGACAAGCTTGGAAAAATTGCTAAGGATTTCTTAGAGTTGTTTGAGCTTTTTCTCTACTTTTGGTACCTGTTTTTCTTGTCTTCTCAGTCTAGACAAACTAGATTTTTCCTATTGACTCTTTCAGTTTAGCAGGTTCATAATGCATCCAGTTTTGGACCTGCCCCTTCAAATATATCTTTCCTATAGTTTCTAACATCAAGAATTCCTCCAGCCCTCAGAGGGGTGATTTATGTCTGGCTCTTGCACTTCTTTATATCTGTCATACTGAAGAACATAGCACTATCCAAAGATTTTATCTTAATTTTTTTTAACTCATCCTTCTTCTGATTTCATGTCCAGACTCAGTGAATTACTGTTTACTTCTTTCTAAATTATATCCTCAATCCTAATCTAGATATTTGCTAGTCTATTACTTTATAGACGCTTCTTCAGAGCAGAGAGAAGTTATTAGCTGTAAAATTGCCTTGAAACTCTTCTGTGGAGACAGACCTGGGAAAGAGAAAAGCCTGATAAATCACTGATGGAGTTATCTAAGAGCTCAAAGAAAAACCAGGAGAGTACATCCAGAAGACTTTTCTTCAAAGGCCTCTACAGTGTGCTAATTTAACTCAGTTTCTAAATGTATGGTAAATTTAAAGAACAATTGCCCCAGCAAACCAGTGCTAATAAAAATTCACTGTTGAAGTATTCAGAGGTAGCAAAGTTCTACTGCCTTTTGAGTGCAGATGTTACTTAAAGAGCAAGTAAGTGAACTAAATTGCTGCAATTCACTGGCATGAATTTACACATCTGCTGGTGGTGTCCCATTCTGGTATCCTCAAATTTTCAATCATTTTACCCAGTGACCTATTAACTATATATAGAAAAATTAGTATGGAGGTCACATTTGTAAGCTATCATAGATTGTACCACTTGTCTCTTTTTCTCTCTCAAGCAATTTTTCTTCAAAGCTTTAATAGAAGTAAAATGTTGTCTGTTCTGCTGTCCCTTTTAAGAACAAAAAGTCACAAATCATTGTAAAATAAGAGATTTTCTATTAACCACATGTTGTTTCAAAGTTATGAATACCTGTTTTAGTCAGATCAATGCTATTGTAAAATAGCTTTATATTAGAAACTTGTCTACTGTGTATGTGCTAGAAATATTATTTGTGAACAGTTTATACTTGAGAAATATGTGAGCCACAAAGCTGTTTTGTCTACAGATCTTTTACCTTAAAATTTAAACAATGCTTGTATTTCAAAATGTTTAGTAATATTTTTCTATGGAAAAACTTGACAGAAATTAAATATGGCATTTGTGTCACTGTTTATGGTTACGTTTGCCTCATAGAGCTTCCTTTCACAGAATTTTGACTATTTTTTTTATGAAGAACCCAGAATGATAAATATGTAAAAAAATTTCTATCATTTTATTGTTTCTCTATACAGAATACTATTTTGTTTTGATTCATGAGGCTGACACTACCATTTTGGTTTTAAGGTTTTATTTTAAACTAAGTTCACCAATTCTTGTTGCCTTATGTTTCTGATATTTTTGAAATCTACCAGTTATGCAAAAAAGAACTGTTTATTTTGGAGGCAGTGTCTTAAACAAAAGAAGTAAATAACCCTAAGGGTAACATGCTGTTGTGGTTACTTGTCTTCCTTCCTATACAAATGTTAAATTGATCAGATTAGTTCTTGATTTTACACTCATGACATGGTTCACAGAGGAGGCATTGTACCTCTTTGAATTAATATAAGTTCTATAAAGAGAAAGAAAGTGATGTTTTGAATAGCTGCCAAGACAGTGTTGTTAGAGCACATGTTTTCAGTTCAAAAACATGTATGGAATTCACGTCAGCATGAAGTTGAGTCTGCAAGACAGTGAATTCAAGGATTACACTGCTCTATAGTCCCAGTGAAAACCCTGATAATGCCAGTGAACTTCTGAGAAGGCAATAAATCCTAGTTATTGGGGCACATAAATTCATCAGAGAATTAAATGTATTGTGGTAGAGAAGAAAGTTAATTTGTAGAGGTTAAAGACATCAATTTTACATCTGTCATTAAGTTACATTAAAAAAAAAAAGAAGTGGCATTAAATTAGTAACTGAAGGGCAGTTGACACATGAATCATTGATTCATTACATGACTCAGAGTCGGTAACAGGAAGGAGTATTTTTACCTTCAGTCACCCACTTAAATCCAAGCCCAGCCTAAAGTGACTCAGCCCTGGCCACCTGACAGCTGTTGGGTGCTCAGCTGTGGGGAGAGTGCAGTCAGCAGGCAGGGGTAGGAAACCCACCACTGCAGACTTCTGTGGTCGTGGCAGGGAAGTTAAAGATCACATGAGCATGTCATTTGAACTAGCCATTTGCTGACGACGCTCAGAAAAGAACACGTTGTTTCTTTAGTCCCTGTTCGTGAAAGGAAGATCAGTCTGCCCATCAATACAGAACGGGGAACTGTGCTTGGATGTGCATGAAGTTCATAAATCCACGTACAGTACTATGGCTGTGTGATACTATGAGAAGCCTTCAAACTGCTTATGATCCTGTCTACAGGGGATTTTGAATTATGTTGGCAATTATCAGTAAGCACTTCTCTAGTGTGGCTAAGATCTGAATGCAGGGAGTGGTTCAGATCTGGCAGTAGTCTTAGATCTGGTGTGCCACTAACGTGCCACTCAGGAGCCCTGTTGTAATCTGCTTTATCCTGTTGGCCTTATCAGGTGGGATGTTGCATTTATTGAACTAATGCTGGTCCTGCAGCTCTTCAGCAGACCTAGTATGTTATTATTATGTTGTTAGAGCGATCTTCCTTGCTACAAGAGAGATTTATAGCTCTTTTTTCTTTTACAGATAACCATAGAGAGAGACAGTGGTTTAGATGTCAGTTCCCCCAAACATGGAAAAGTGGATCCACTGAACATGCCACATGTTGGTGGAAATACATGGGCTGGTGGAACAGGTATTTCATTCTTTTTTTTTTTTTTTTTTTTATGTATCATTGACAGATGTCTAAGGTAGATACTGTGCCAGTCAAAAATGGCTTTATGCAAGGCCACCCTCTGCCTAGAGCTATTTTACTCAATATAGGATTGCTTTATTGCCAGTGAAAAGAAGTATTTGCAGTGTCTAACCTAAACTGTATACAGCAGATGTCTACTTCAATTACGTTTTGCTACTGTTTATTTTCATTGGCCTTACAGAGAACCAGAAGCTTGCAGCCACAGAAACTAGGCTGAGTCATTTGCCATTCTCTTGGATGCCTGCGTAGCTGCAGCAATTCAGGTAGTGTAGGCAAGAGCCACACAGAACAGGCAAAGTACCTCCTAATTCTAAAAGGGGATGATAGTGATCCCTAGATTAAGTGGTTCAGGAATAGTGTAAACCAACAAATTCTAGGGAGAAGGTGAGTCTGAATGAATACCTTTAAAGACCAGGCGCTTTGAAGAGTTGTACGAGACTTATATGGTCTATAGTCCCCTTTGTACAAGATGGGAACCATTATGAATCTGGTTCCGTGGGACTATAAACACAAGTGTTCCTTTGGAGTTCCTCTTTACCATGATAGCTCTTCAGTTTTGAACACCTTTGGCAATAACTATTTCTGCTGGGGATCATTGGCAATATTTTTAGAACGCTGGTAGATATGACAATGGGAGCTTTAAAGAAAATGTGTTCTCATTTGTTGTCAAATGCATATTCTTACTTATTTTTTATCTCAATCATGTTAGGTGGGAGAGACACTGCTGGGTTAGGTGGCAAAGGCGGGCCATATCGACTGGATGCTGGCCACAGGGTTTACCAAGTATCTCAAGCTGAAAAGGATGCTGTTCCTGAGGAGATTAAGAGAGCTGCTCGAGAGATGGGTGAAAAGATCTTTAAACAGAGGTGATGTGAAAGTCTTTATTTTCCCTTCCATTTCCCACAAGAATTTGAAAAAGATGGCTAAAAAGAATTTTTTTTCTTAAGTGTACAACTTCCTTACCCTGATCATTATCATTTAACAGAGCTTACCAGCACATGTTTAACTGTTCTGGATAAGATGTATGGAAAGACTTAATGAATTAATCCACACTGTTTAAATGCCTGTGTGATTTGGTAGAGTAAAACTTAACTAGGTGAATAAGAAGACTGATGTGAATATTTGTCTTTTTTAAAAAGGAATCTACCATATGAAAATTTCTTTGAATTATGATGAATCCAGATTGTATGTTGTTAGGAATTCACCAGCTAACAAATATCTTTTGAAATGGACTGTTACAAGCAAATTCCTTCTGTTTGAAAGACCCAGAGCCAAATGGTGAGATGATTTGAACTATTAGAGCTCAGCAAAGACTTGTACACAAACCACAGATCTTCCCGGCAATAGTGTAATGCATGGTTACTAATCAACTATTTTGCAGACTATGCACAGAGATTCAGGTTTCTCTCACCATCTGAACTCTCAAGTCAAACTCTGGTACTTTGATTAAAAAAAATCAAAGGGTGTTGACAGTCATACCAGGTGAGTAATATGTTTCAGCACAGTACATACCGCCATGTGAGTATCTGTCTGAAAATAGAGAGTACTAGACACAGATTAAGACATCACAGCAAATAAATTTAGAAACATCTTAATCAGCTCACATTTTGTACTCTTCACAAAGTGATTCCCAATAAGGAGCAAATTTGGGTGCTCCAAGGAGCAGGTGAGATTGCCATTAGCTTCAACTGATGTATAAATAATTAGGCTATTAAGCATAGAGCACACACTGTACACAAATCACTGTATTTAAAACCAGCAATTTATCTATTGCATTCAGGGGAAGTTTATTTTTTAATCACATTTTTATTACTAAATTACCTGGAGCATTTAACCTTGCTGTTAGAGCATTAGTGATTAATAAAGACAGAGAAAATGTGTAGATTATGTCAGTGCTTCAGAGGAAAAGACCCTGAAAGGCAAAATACCTTTTAGTAGTGATTTAATTTACATAAGCAACATACAGAAATTTAAATCCAAAATCCTATGTATTGTGGAAACAGTGTAGCTGTGTCTGGTAAAATGCAAATATCAGTACATGAGATAACAATTCACATCCTGCTAAAGCCAGTGAGGTGGCATGTGCCAGCTGTAAACGTAGCCTATTCTGAAGCCATGTTTGACTTGGATTATTATTCTGCACTTCTTGGGTATTTGTGGGAACTAACAGATAACAGTTCAGAATAGGGAGGTTGGAGTTCTCAGGCTGAAGAAAATGACGAAAAAAAAATAAAGGGGACTGCAGGTTTCACTACTTTGTTTACACATGATTATCTGGAAGGGAGAATTTTAATAGGAAAGCTGTTGATTACTTTCCTGGCTAGATAGTACTGGTGGTGGAAAACATTTTAAATTGCCCCATTTCACTAGAATGAAGTTAGCAACTGCTCTTGAATGGATGTGGTATTTTTCATGGTATTTTTCTGAACTAGCTTTCACTGTGGATTGATGTAGAATCTAATAAAATAAAACTGCACATGATTTATTTTTTTTAATTATTTTTTTTCGCTTGAAACGAAATGTTTTCTTCATTGATCTGAAGATACAGAAATTCATTGGAAGGATTCATGAAATAAACTGTACAGCACTGAAAGTTACCTTTTCCTGCCTCTAATGAATAGTATAATGGCTATAATGGCTATGTCTATGGAAAATTAAAAATAGAGGAAGACCTAGTCATGCTAAAGACAACAAATATTTGATGTTTGATTTTAATATTTTCATTAAAGGGATATTCTAAACAGCAATTTTCATTTATACTGTATGTTCCAGGCAAGTCACTTATGATGATATCAAAAAACTCCTCATTAGAAATGTAACTAGGCTATACATATTTTACTATCCATTTATAGTTCATTTTAAAAAATCAGTATTTTCAAAACAGTGTGACTGGAGTTATGCTGTTATGAAGTGCTTGTTTGGAGTGAGCTGTACACAGATAGGTCAATATATTTTAGCTCAGGACTGAATCCAGCCAAATGATGAAAGGTAGGACTCATATACATAATTGCTGCCCTAATACGTGATACTGGGTCATGGCAAACATCAAATGGTGCTTACTCCCAGAATATCCACCTGTCTTCTAGCTTGTTCTTCACCATTAGACCTCTATAATTACATTCCAGTTGTGAGTTTCACCAGCATAAGAGTATCTGCTTAGTTATGATATTGAGAAGAACGATACAGAACTTTAAGTGGGCACATCTTAGCTTACACAAAAAGCATATATCTATTTTTATGATGCAGATGTTGTACTCTCTGGAGAAGGTAGTGTTCTGTCATGTGACTTTTTAAAATTTATTTATTGGGGGGGAGCACATTTTTGTTAATATTTATTTAAAACTTCTTTGTTTCAAGGTTTCATTGTTTTATGAAGCACAAATACTTGATATATAGTTACTAGTTGTAGATTTTATAGTGTGTCTTTACCTAACTTTTGTGTTAAAGCATGGATCACGGCATGTTTAAAATACTCCAACGGTGAAGTAATGAATAGATGCTCATCATCCTTTTATGTACAGATAGCAACATCTGAGCCAGTAAAACCTTTAGAATTTGATCACAATTTTCAGAACATCTGATTTGCTTTCCAAACATTAAAACAGATCAGGAGAGAGACAAAGGATTAGTAAGTTGAATAAGTTTTAATGTGATGCCATCTGTGGAGACATTGGTGATTACCTACCTTGTAAAAAATTCACGAAAACAGCTGCCACTGCTTTCGTTTGTCTCTTGCGTGTGGTTTTTACAGTCTGAATTCCTCTGTTAGCAAGTAAGTAAGCTTGTAATTTACATACATCAATGGGTGATATGCTTGTTTCCTAAGCTGTTCTTAGCTCCCTGTTCTTTGCTTTAGATTGAAGGAGATTCAGATGAGTGAGTATGATGCATCAACTTATGAAAGGTTCTCTGGAGCAGTCCGACGTCAAGTTCAGTCACTCCGCATCATCTTAGACAATCTACAGGTAATCTTAGATTTGCTGATAAGGACCATGGTGAGCTCATTACATTAGGCCTCAAATACTATCCTGCTAATATGCTGTTGCCATCTGAGGATCATACCTTTCAGGGCTACAAGCAGATTCAGGTTATAATCATAGTTACGAAAAACAGTCTCATATTAGTATTTCAAAGGCGTCTTTTCAGTGGGTCCCAGGGCTCAGATCTACAAGTTACAATATTTCTGTATCACTGCTTACAGAAGTTACTTATTCAGGAGCGCAGTTCTGTGAAAGAAAATACTATACATTATGAAAAGAATACGTTGATGGTGTGTAGAGCATAGCCACTGTCTTTACCTCCTGTCCAAAACACTTTTTTTATCTGGGAAGTGCAAATACTATAGCTGTTCAAAGACTCTCCACATGGGTACTTTACTACATATGCAGCTGAAAACATGATTTTTTTCCTCACATTTGTTTTTAACTCTTGCTAATAAAAAGAACTGTAGCCCAAATCTCCTAAGTGGAAGCTGACCAAAACCAACAGTTTGCCTTTCTTCTAGTAACTGGTCCTGTGATTATCCAAGGTTTTATTAATATCACTGTTCATATATGGCGTAAATAAAATAAAAAGCACATTGTTTTTAAAAAGAATCTGCTAATCTTCAGTGAAAATTAAAGGAAAATTAATTTTACTCCTTATAAGACATCTTTGGTTAAAAATATTTCTGTTGAAAGCTACCAGCCACTGGTGTACATACTCCTTAGTGTGTTAGTAAATCATTGTGCTCTGTCTAATCTGTCTCCTTATTTCAGCAATAAAACTGAAATACAGAAAGAGATTATTTTGTATGATTGACAGACTCCTCCTGGGTCAAAAATTCCGATCCCCTGGTATTGCAAGTAATAAAGGTTACATTTTTCTTTGCCTTACTTGTATCTTTAAGCCCTTGTGACTACAACACTACTGTAATCACCTATATCTACAGAGAACCATTAGCCAGTTTTCTTATGAATGGATCAATTCAGAGAGCTCCTCACATAATGAACATGTAAGATGGTCATGATTAAGTGATTCATGCACCCAATATGTGTTTCAGTTCAGGACATAGGCTTTTGGCTTGTAAAGACAGGTTTCATTTGAAAAAAAACCCTGTGTTTCTCCTACATATTTATATCTAGGTGCTTTTTTTACCATATTTCTAGTAGAAGCACAGTCTAGGCTTGAAGTGAATAAATGAGTCTTCAGTTTAAAGTCTTTTTTTCAGTCTGCCTTCTCTCCTTGGAGCCAAAATTCTTACGTTCAGAGATCACGTTAGTCATAATCAAAATATAACATATATTAATATATGGAGAAGTATCCTGTTGCTTTGTTAGAAAGGTCATTTTAATATCAAGGCAAAGTCTTATAAGTCTCAGTATTTTATGAGACTTTGCAGACTTCCTGGCAAAATCTGTAACAGCTAACCACAGAGCTTGTCAATGAGCTTTATGATGAAAAACAAACTCACTGAATTTGGAAAAGCTAGATCAATATAAATTAAACCAAATAAGAGCAATATTGAAAGCAAATTTATAACTTTTTAAATTCTTATACAGGTTTTGGTAGATTTTTTTTAATTAATTAGAGGATGAACTAGGAAAATGAAGATAAATGATAACAGGAGTTACTTAGTTGCAAAATGCTTTCTCTTAATTAAGAAGCTGAGTCCAAGCGTGTTTCATGTTATCTTTTTTGGGAAGAAAAAAATATTATTTTAATTCTTCAGCATGGTAAGTCATTCAACCCAGATGAAGGACTATGCCTCTGTCTCTCCTTTTTTTCTGGATAGTCCAGTGTACACCATGGGTTCTCAGCTAAAACTGTTTTCTTTGTGTTATCAGTCAGACATTCCTCGTTTCTCAAACAAGAAGTCAATGGCACAGTCGGTTGCAGGAAACTTCACAGCTCGGATGTCTGTGTCTTTTTAACTTTGTGAAAGTCCCACATTACCTTCTCAGCAGAGAAGGCTTTTGGCTATTTCAGAATGTTTGAGTTTGCTTTGTTTGAAACTTAATGTATTCACATAATGAAAATATATTTTCCATGTTTATTTAACCTGGATTTTCTTTTCAACTTAGGTCTTTTTATTGTTATCTTTGTGAGCTTTTCTTAAATATGTTCCTTTGATTAAATTTTACATCCCCAGAATCAGGTGGCTGGTATTCAGATCCAGTTGTTGATGGCTCCCAAAAAATATTAGCAGCAGAAAGAGATGTTTGGAATAGGCTGATCCTTCAAACTGATACATAAATACAGTCTGAGAATGTAATTTCATAGTTAATTTTACTTTGCATAATTCACTGATCTCTGTCAGCTTTTTGAACAGCATTAACAAAACATGACAAGTTGTCATTTGTCTTCTGTAGAAGTTAGCAAAGCCAGAAGTCCAGGCAATCTGGTCAGTGATGAGCTTTCTTCCCTTTCCTAATGATGGCCAAACCCTGAATAAAGCTTGTCTGTCTGAACTCCAGGTTCAAAAGCTTATGGTCAGTCAGTCACTCAGAAGGGCCTTCTTAGATATTAGATTACATGCCTTTCAGAAAGTACTTATCTTTTTATTGATTACAGGGGGAATCTGGGGCAACTGTACCTGTACTCGGCACTGGTGAGGCCACAGCTTGAGTAAAATGTTCGGATTGGGTGCTGCAGTATAAGAAAGACATTGAGGTGATGGAACGGGTCCAGAGAAGGGCAACAAAGCTGGTGAGGTGTCTGGAGCACATGTCTTATGAGGAACGGCTGAGGGAGCTGGGGTTGTTTAGTCTGGAGAAGGCTGAGGGGAGACCTTTTTGCTCTCCTCAACTACCTCAAAGGAGGTTGTAGTGAGGTAGGTGTTGGTCTCTTCTCCCAAGTAACTAGCAATAGGACAAGAGGTAACGCTCTTCAGTTGCATCAGGGGAGGTTTAAATTGGACATTGGGAAAATTTCTACACTGAAAGAGTGGTGAGGCATTAAAACAGCCTGCCTAGGGAGGTGGTGGAGTCATCCTCCCTAGAGGTATTCAAAAAACATGTAGACATGGCACTTCAGCACATGGTCAACTGGTCATGATAATTCTAGGTAGATAGTTGGACTTGATGATCTTGGAGATCTTTTCCAACCTTAATGATTCTGTGATTCTGTAGTTTCTGAGCATAGTTTAGGCACCTACATTTAAACTGGGCAAACCTCAGCCTGAATCACTGAGCCTACTGTGTCTTTGTCTGATTTAGACCATGTCAGAACCGTGTGGTCATAGCAGTGAGAATAAAATAGTGACAGTCCTATAATAAACATGGCTTCAAGAGCTGACAATGCAAAAAACCCTGTGCCCTGTCAATAGTAGTTTTCAGCAGCTAAGGGATGTGTAATGTTTCCCCAGAAACAAAAGCACACCACAACTGGCACTATTTCATACCATCCTATACTGTTAAAAGTTACATATTTAGATCTGATCGCTTCACATACAACAACTTAAAGACATCACAGCTACATTTTGTGGAGGTTTTTTTTTTGTAAATATGTCTTTGATATTTTTCAGTGTAAAGAATTACTGCAGTGGTGTATTGTGATCAGCCATTTGCCATGCTGATAAGATATTGTATTTACCTAGCACAATCTTCTCATTTCAAAAGCAACACCATGAATATATTTGCAATATTTTTTTCATCCAACTGGTTACAGTATATTGCAATAGTAAGGGTTGTATGCCCTTTTTAGTAATATACCGAAGCAAGGTATACATGTAGTAGTTTTGTTTCCTCTTAAAATTCTAAATGCTTTTAAAGTTATGTTGCTTTTAAGCCTTGGGAAAGTATATATTAAAAATGCTTTGAAGCTTTTCAGTAATATATATGTGCATTGTATAACACACATGCATAAGGGGATTTATTTTTTTTCAGCTTTTATAAAAGAAAATAAATTATTGGGAATTCTGCATGGAAGAGGCAGATGCTACATAGTCTAAATAATTTTGGCATTGTTTTGGAAAGAGGTTAGGTCAGATTTTGTCAGCATTCTTTCCTATTTTGGGGGGGAATGTCTACTTTATGTTCCTTCAATAAAATTTCATCTCAAATACTGGCTTTTGTTGCATAGCTTCAAAAGATGTTAGGTGTTTTTCAGCTATTTCCATAGTTAAAACCAAATTTCTTCTCATGCTGCTGTTCCTTGAACAGCAAATAGCCACAAAGCTAAAGCATTGTCAATGAAAATAGTGCAAAAAGTAGTTGAGAATTTGCTTAATGAAGCTGAAACTTTATGGTCTTCTATTGTGTGTTCCTCCTGCCTAATGAAAGGAAGAAAAAAATTGATAAAACAGCAGCCCTAAGGAAGCTTTAAGGTTCTACCTCTGGTCTAGTATTTACAGTGGCTGAGTATGAACAAAGTCAAATCATCTGGATCATCCTGGAAGGTGCACGATTCATTTTAGACAGGCTCTGCTCACTTAGCATTGTGTTGTCTCCAGGACCATTTTTTTTTAATCGTTAGTTGGAGAGTTATTGCAATTTCCCATGGATTCCTGTAGTGTGACATGGTGAAGCATGTAGAGGTCACCTGGAATTTGCAGGTAGCTTCCTGTGATGTTACACAACAATTCAGGCAACAAAGGAATTGATGATCTTATGGAAAAAAGGACTTCAAATTTCATGCCAAGACTATTTAATGATAGTGGAATCTACTAGTTGGTGATACAAACAAGCTAGTGGATGCCCCACTGCCAAAGTGGGTTAACTCTAGGTTGACTGTAGCACCATGAAAATGTATCAGAAGGTGCAACGGACACAACCTGAATTTACAACCTAAGAAATCTCTTCCACTTTCCTCTTATGTGATTTATAAAAAGGCTGAAGTTTCTATGTGTTGGCATTGGGTTTGCCTCCCATCAGGAAGCATATGTAAAGCTTTTGACACTACCTAACTAAAAAAACCCCTTTTGTTTGTCACAGCTATGTAAATTCTATGCTGTAAAATGAATTAATCAAAACATTTTTGCTGTAGCTTTGTATGCTTTCTGCCCACTTATTTTCATAGGTAAGTAGTCCATTAGTCTTGAGTAACTATTGGCAATAGGCAGTAGTCCAGAACTCCTTCTTCTGTACACGCCAAAAATAAAAACCCATAAATTTGGACCAAAGCAAAATCAAAGATTCTCTGAGCATTAAAAAGCCATCATCTGACTGCTCAGACCGTAGAAAATTATAAAGATTTGTCCTCTCAAGTCCCAGGCCTGCAATTTACTGGGGATTTGTAATGTAACACTTCCTGCTTGTCAGAGAGCAACTGATTTTCATTCCCAAGAACCAATGTTTAAGACAGTTTCTGTTCTGCTGGATATTTGATTTGCCTCCAGCTGCTGACCAGCAATTTGCTGAGACTGCAAATGTATTAGACATATATAAATTTAAAATCTTATTTCCTTGCTGAGCTTAGTAATGGGATGAGCAACTTCAGCCTGAAGATTTAAGCAGAAATTAAATAAACCATGAAACCCATATATGCAGACTTTGCTGTCTTCAGATGGATCTTGCATATTATGAACCATGATGAAACTATCCATTGAAGCCATTCTTAAAAATGTTGTTTATAATATTGAACACTGGAGTCTTCAATCTTAAATGCTTTCTTCTATGTACAGGAGTTCCATGAATATTTGAGTTCCTGGGGTGGATTGCATGTTCATTAAGTCAGGCTGTAGATAACCAGTGCTCTTTTAAACAAAATAAAAGAAACATTTAGTGGACTGTCTCTTTGAGTATCACAATATTGAAGGTTTTTATTTTAAAATTTAAATAGAGTTTGTTATGAATACTACTTTAAAAGACACCACTTATCGTTATATAACGTGCATACAGCTTAATTTTACCGTTAAGTCACCCGATGTTCTTTTCTTGCACTGCTTGGATGGAGAACAGATAAGTGGTCAGTTATGCATGTCCCTCTGGTTGTATGGATTTCTGCACAGGTTTGTGACACAGATTTCCATCATATTTGCATGAAAAAATGTTAATATTTCTGCAGTCCACAGTTAAACTTCCATATATGAAGTAACTATGAAAAGGCAAAATTACAGATGGAATATGTTCTTTCAGTGTTAGGTTTTCTTTCAGAGAAAAAGAGCAGGGCAGCTATGAAAACGTATTTGGATTTCTTTGACTTATGCCAAAACTTTCACATCATTACAAAGAAAATTCATGTGTATGTCATGTTTGGTAGGTCTTAAATTGTCTAAAATACATCACAGAGAGAATTAATGCATCTTTTTGGTTGTAGGCCAAAGGCAAGGAAAGACAATGGCTGAGACACCAAGCTGTTGGAGAGCTAGATGATGCCAAAATCATTGATGGGCTGACAGGAGAAAAAGCCATATATAAGCGACGGGGAGAACTTGAGCCACAAGTAAGTATCCAGCAAGTAGCAGGAAAAAGGCAGGAGAGAGCTTATCCAGTTTGCTGATTTCATACTGATTTTACAATATGTGTGTTTGGAGTTTGAATAAGTTACAGGGATGAAAAACTCAGAAGAATCATCTTTGGCTTGGGACGTCCCTGAGACAGAGGCAACCACAAGATGGAAAATTTGCTTCATTGCTTCTTAGAGATTTCCACATGTATTTGCTGTTGGCCACACTTAGAGAAAGGATGCTGATCTAGGCAGTGCTTTGTTTTGATCCAGTGCCACAGTTTTTAGGTTCCTATTTTATATTTTAATGAGCTGAAGGTGATTATCAGAAAAGTTTGTTTGAGAAAATGGATAATATTTTCTCACCAGTTGAATTTTTGTAAATAAATACCTTGATACCCTAAGAAGTTTAAAAAAAAAAAGTGTTTTACAAATGTCTTCCTTTTATTCCATGGTATGCAAAGAATTTCAGCTTTCATAGGTATTTGGATTTACAAGAATAAAAATGATAATGAGAAAAAAGTGCAAGGAAAAGCCATTAACATACTCTAAGGCTGCCTGTCCTATGGCTCAATTCAGCCATTCCTTAGAAGACATTATAGTTAGGTCCATATGAGTCAGCAGCAGAGAAACCACTTGAATCAGACCAACAAAACCTGGCCAACACTGGTGAGGCTAGTCCGTAATATTTAACAGTGATACTTAATGACAGATTGCAATTTTTAACTACACTAAGAAGTCTTTTTTAAACAGCTGAGTACAGCATGTTTTTGCATATCAGCTACCCACATCTGATGAATCCCTGGTATTAATTTTTTTATGCTTCTTGCTCCTGATGTCTGTTCCTTTGAACAGTTTATGGAACTTGGCACTGCCTGTGTGAAAGATCAATAAGAGAAAAGTGATTAGATCTTCATTTCTCTTTTTTTCTTTCAAAACGTGCTTTCTCTATGTATCAATTCTAAGGCTTCGTAAAAGCAGTTCAATTAGGGGGGAAAAAAAAAGGACACCTTGAAGTTTTGAATAAAACCAAAATAAACGTAGGATTTAATGGGCCCTCTCTCTCCCTTTGTTTTTGGGAGGACAGTGATGCCACAGTCTATTAAGAGAATAATTTAAAGAATAAAACACACAAATGCTTGCAACCCTTTACAGGTAAGAGAAACATTTTTGTTATTGGTTTTAATGTGACACAAGTTTTTTGCCAGGTTGTCTTTAGTAGCCTTATACTTGAATCCAGACTCATCTCATTGCACATGAAATAAAACACCTCCCTTGAATGTACCACGCCAAAAATTGTTAAAACAGATGGGAATTGTTTTCAGGAAAAAACAATGGTTTCAGCATCAGAATGAAGAAGGAACTAGTTGTTAATCAGAACAAGGTTTCAAACATTTTTGAAATATTATTAACCTTAGCAGACAAGTTCTTACAGTCTTGTACGGGTTCCTGTTAGTACTGTAAGCCAAGGAAAAGCACTGCCATTATAAGCCTTGGCAGAAAGAGCAAATCTGAGAGTCTCTTTACTGAAATAAAATGTTAAGACTCGAAACTGAGACAGAAGTATTTTCTTGACAAGCATGTATGGAATTTTTCGAGGTATTTTGTTTTCAGTCATTGAAGGTGAGGGGAAAGAATGCATTGAGGTGTCTGTCAGGTAACTGGTTTGAAATGCACAGAAAGAATGTTAAAATAGTTTTGTTCTTTTTCTTCAAAATAATCAGTGTTCACTGGAGACAAGTTTCTCACTTCACAAAGTGCGTTGGGCTGTCTTTCTGAAATATTTTATCATTACTGATGTTCAGCTTTCTTATTTATATTGGGGTGGGGTTTTTTCTGCTCTGCTTCCCTGTCAGCCTGGGAGCCCCCAGCAGAAACCTAAACGCTTGCGCTTGGTGGTGGATGTTTCCGGCAGCATGTACCGCTTCAACGGGGTGGATGGACGACTGGAACGCTCCATGGAGGCCGTCTGCATGGTCATGGAAGCTTTTGAGAATTATGAGCACAAATTCAAGGTAATTAACAGCTGCTTTGGAAGCTCTGTGGTTATTGCACAGGCTGTGTGGAGCGGTGGAAAAAGTGTTCCAGCAGCCAGGCTAGCCAAAGAATATTACTCATTCCTGCAAGGAAATAAAGACATTAATCTATTTCTAGCAACTTGAAAAATAATTCTAGTGCATGGATAAGAAACATTACACACTTCAGCAGGGGAGAATTTAAACTAAGACTTTTAAGACTTTGATTTAGTGATATTTGCTGCCTTTTTCCTGTATTTGTTCTTTCTTCTTTATTTGCTTCTGTGAGCAGAAACACTTAAGCCTGTAGAACACAAGTAAATAGGAGCTTCAGGACAGGCAAAGATGCCCCACCTTTCCATCTGCCCAGAGTACAGACAGTAGTACTTTGTCATGGGAAAAGACCAGACTTCTTTGTCCATTGCTTGTGTTCTCTTCCTGAAAGCATTATTTCCTGTACTCAAAGGTACTAGGTTCCAAATGTTACTTAATCATAGCCTGCAAATGAAATGTAAATAAATTGTATACCCTTTTTTGTCTCAGTAAACCTAAACAAAGTCTAGGGTGTGTTTCTTTAACCTTAAAAAAGACAGAAATGGACAGTCTCAGTTTAACTCTTGACAGACTCAGTGTTTAATGGACGAATAAAGATGTTTAATGCCTTTACCAAAAAGCATCTATAACATAAGATATAAAATACATCTGAACCAAGTGTAAAATCTCCTAAACAAAATTAATAGAAAACTTGGTCGGCCAGGTCTGCTTTGCATTTTTCCTCTGACAACATAATCCTAGAGGTTTCTGTTCTTCCATAAAATCTCCTCTACAAAAACAGCCCTTACAGGAGGCATGTACTTCTAGAATATCTTCAGTCATGCAGACTTCCTTATGTCAGGGGAAAGGCTGTAAAAGGAGACAGGCATTGTGGTTTTAGCCTACTTTCCTAAGGAAACAAGGAATGTGCTACCATACTCACTGGAAGTAATGCTTTCTGCCCCTTAAACATGCTTAAACAGAGCATGTTGCACATTTTCAAACAAACTTGGAACCGTGATTTTTGTTCCCAAAGATACTAAATTCCTGCAATTGTCATGAAAATAGGCCAGGTAGGAGAATAATGTTGGAGAAAAATGATGTAACTGTAAGCTTAGCCCAGAGAAGCCATAGGGGAACTCGACTGTAATTAAGAAAATCAGGGGAAACAAGGGACTTATTGGTTCAGCTGCTCATATATTTCCTGCTCACTGATAATGGAAGAGTTAATGACAAACATTAACAGGGACAGCGTGATAATACAACACGATTTATGTAGCTTGGTCAATCAGGCGTATCTAAGCAGCATGCATATTAGTATGGCTAAATGCAGGATGATCCACAAAGGAAGATGACAAAGAAGTAAAAGACACAAGGATAAATATCATCTCTTGGGGTATAGTCAGTGTGGCTTTTGTAAAGGGACATATTGCATTCTCAGGAGTCTCTATATATGTGACAAGCAAGGTTGGTTGATAGAGTCTCCTTAGCCAAAAGCATCTGACAAAGTACCTCACCAGAGGCTCATGAAGAAATTATACTACTTTGGGGGTAAAAGGGAGAGCCTTCAGATAAATGATCTACTTCTAAAAATATAGAAAACTAAGTGGTCATTTTTTAGAGTGAAGAAGTGAAGAAAGGTCAGTGGTGGAACTGTGCTGGGACTTGTGCCAGAGCCCATGTTGTTACATCATTCTGTATGTTTAGAAGTGATCTGATAGAGAGGTGACAAAAGTTGCTAGTTGTGTGAAATTATTTGGGAAAACAAAAGGGGAAATCCAGCTGGATGAATTTGGAGAAGGACCTGGCTATAAATGGTGACTGGGAAATAAAGGGGCAGATGGTGTTCAGTGCTATTTAATGTAAAGTGCTGCAGATGGAAGAAAACAATTCTGATTTTAAATACACAGTGAGGAAGTCTCAGCTACCTTTTAGTGCTCACTCTCAGCTATATATTAGTATTCAACAGAGAAATCTTGTAATTATGTTGTATGGGTCTTTGAACACTCAGTGCCCACCAGCTATCAAAGCTAATTGAATGTTAGATACTATTAGCAAAAGAACAGAGAATAAAGCGGAAAGCATCAGAATGTCACTGTGAACATCCATAGTGTATTTGCAGCTGGAGTAGTCTGTACAACTTTGGTGCCCCACCTCACAAAAATTCTTGTAAAGCTGAGAAAGAAGAGAGGGTGTTAAAGATTACAAAGGGTATGGAAGTGTCCCCATACAAAAAATGACTAAGTAGGCAGGAACTGCTCAGTTTGGAGGAAATAAATATCAAGGAGCTGATGAAATCTTGAGTAACATGGAAAACTATGACCAGGAAACAGTTGTTCATTCTGTTCTACTATGGCCAATCTGCTCTTGTTGTGAACAATGAATTATTTTACATGTACACAACAGAGAAGATGATGACACAGAAAAAAGATGCAGTGCAGTGCTAGATAACTGTTCTTAATTTCCAGTGCAGCTCTGTAGCTGAGAACCCAGACGTGACCCTCCGGTGAATGGTAAAGGAATAACATGTAGAAGTAGACAGACAGATAGCCCACTGTGCAGAATTATTAAGATCATTAACAACTGTCTTCAGTTCTGGGATTTTAAAATCTATGTTTCATTACGTTTCAAATCCCTCTGTGTCTATTACAGATTATTATATTTTGCTTGGCAATAGTTGCTGTTGGCCAGTGTTTTACCCTGCACATAGATGAAAGCCTGTATTTGGCCAAGCAAATAGTTCCAAATGGAGTTAGTTGTAACAGCAAATGTGCCTCTCAAACAAACACTAACCATTTATTAAAACACTTACACAAAAAGCATGTGCCGTTACTAGATGTGAACATTGCCGCTCTTTGATGGTAGTAAGCCAGGAGTAGTAACGTTATCCTTACAATCTCTGAGTCAAGAGAGCTGTAAGGCCAATGTTATATTTAAAATAACAGTGGTGAGGAAGATGATGGAAATTTTAGTGGTTTACCAAGGGAAGAAAAAAAAAATTGTCATTAGCTTCTACATTTGTTCAACTTCATTTCTCTCTAAGGTAACTCTCCTCAATTTAAGGGCTCCTTGCACTGGAGAGACACCTTTGAGTGGGGTAGTAATAGCCCCTTGATTCAAGGCTGACAGGATCCAGTATTAACACTCTTTACTTCAGAGATGCTTTTCCCCAAGGGAATAAAGTACTTTTATTCCTCCACATTTCTCTGTGTTGCCTTGTTGGGATTTGATTCATTCAAAACATAGTATCTACAAGAGTAGACCAGAGGTGACTAGGACAGCAAATGATATGTGGCCTTATGTTTCACTAGTGACTGAAGTCATTCCCCAGAATGAGGACAAATAGCAGCATTTATTAACTAGCCGTATTTGTACCATTCTCTTAACGTGATCCAATGATTAGGCTAAAGTATCTGACCTACATTGCACAGTCCTATCACATGAGATATCTCCCATGCCTGTGCTGATGGACTCTTTGAGTCATTCCTTTGGTAGGAATAAATGGCATTTCTGAACTCTCCATCTTGAAAATACAAATTATTTTTATTTGGTGTATAATCTGATATGGCACTTGCTACACCTGCATGAATGCGATCAATAACCAGAGCTACTGTCAGTTCCTCAGTTTCTAACAAGTATAGTTAGGTCTTCCGAGAGTAAGAAAGTCACTGATTGTTTTAAAATACCCCTGACTCCAGTCTGTAAAACACTAAGACTTTGCAGGATGCTGCCAACCTTTCTCGGGACAAAGCTGAAGGTTTGGTATGTCTGCAAAGGAAGCATACTTTATTTCTAAAAGAGGAACTGTTTGAAAAGAAAAAGAAAAATAAAGAACATGCAACTGTGTAGTGTGCAGTGAGAAATCTGCAGTTTATAACTTTTTTTCTTTCTCCTCCCTATCCTCTACTTGCCTGTTTTTATAAAAATAGAATTTTTTGGCCTTCAGATATGCCTGCTGTTACCTGTTCCTGTTGTAGCCCCATCTGCAAGGGCCACAACAACATGAACTGCAAATTTGAGGGGTTTCTTGTAAACATATGTTGAACTGGGGGGACTATGAGGCTTGTCAAGCAAAGCTTTCAAAGGGAATTTACATAGTAAAGTTCCCTTCTGCCATCTAACCACAGTGCAAACTTGGGAAGCCAATTCTTGGCCTTTGCTCAAGATGTCTTTTCTGCTGGTGCTTGGTTTAGTTCTCTGCTAATGAAGGTTGTGAATTGATGAGATAGGCTTTTCCTTGGTTGTTTTATCATGCCAGCTGAGCTTTCCCCATCTGTGGTACCCTTTGGTATCACTGATGTTGATTGTCTGGTTGGTTTTTACAGCACTGAATGAACATAGAGAATACTTTCTCCCTGCCTTCTTATACAGAAGAGCTAAGTATTGGATATGTGACTGTACCAAGCAGGTAACAAAGTTATCCTCCATAAAAAGTTAAGACAAGTGCCAGCAGGTATTTGTCAGCTTTTTATGCATGTAGGACAACTTGTCTGCTTCCATTTTCCATAAGTGCAGGCAGTGAATCATTCTCTGTCAAGGGGGAAATGGGAGGCTCATCCCACAGTCAGGAAATCCATTTAAATTAACAGCCATGTTTCAAAGCCCTCCTCCAACGTCATCTCATCCATGCTTCCTCTGAAGTGCTTTATTAAGGAAAAGAGTGGGAGCAACTGAGATAATAGAAGCCACATTCTCAGTCATCCTAATAATGGAGGTTAAATATGGTCCTACAGATGCCCCTTGGCCCTTTTAAACGTGTGGATGCATCACTTAGGCATATAAGTTATAATAAGCATGTTATTTTGCAGTTCTTACATCTTTTGTACATCTCATTTTAGGTGCCATTTATTTGAAAATGTTCAGAAGGGCAGTTTGTTCTTTGTTTTATCAGAGGTAGTATTATGTCTGTCACACAAACCATATGGTTTTATATCATCTTTAATTACCATCATTTGCGCATATGGTGGCAGATTTAGGGGGCATGTCCAGCAAATTATACAACAGCAATTTTATGAAGCCTTTAAAATATTGTAAGTGGCTCAATAAATGGCATGTTGTGTAACCGGTAGGAAAAGCCTGAACTGTTATTTGTAGCTCTATTAAAGGGGTATTACAGATTTTATATGCCCATTTCAGCATTCCCTGTTTGCAAAATGTATTATGGAGGCAGCACTGCTAATACAGGGAAAGAAGAAATGTTCCACATGCTTGTTAGAATAGTTTCTTTTAAATAAGAAACAAAAGATATTAAATAAATTCAGAAAAAGAATGTTCAGTGTTGCCCAAAGAAGAGATGACTTTGTAAAGATCTAGCCCTTCAGCAGAGGCTTGTCTAATTTACACTGCCTTTTACATTCAGCGTGCATCCTCTTTCAGCTTTTTAAATGCCTTCAGAAAATAAAACCTTTTGGCATGGCAGCTGCAGAAGCCAAAGTCTTCCATTTTACCCATTTTAGGCAACTGCAACGATCCATTCAGTGCAAAATGTGACAGTGGATTAGGGATTGTTTTAACCTATAAGGAAAGAAACAAAATGATGCTATTTCAAGAGACATGTTTACATATTATGTACTCTGTTCTGAATAGAGCAGTTCTTGTTTCAGTGTACCTGAGGCTATTGGAAAATAAACCGCTGTGTACCACAATAATATATTAATTCAATTAAGCCTGCACTATAGCAAACATCTATTTTGCTGCTGGATCTATCCTGAGAGCCTATGCTTGCAATCTAGTTTGTAAAACAAAACTCAAATCCGAGTAAGATCATATCACAGCTCTTCTCTCACTTGTAACTCCATCCACATAAATTCTCCTGGGGAACTTACGAGAAAAATGCATCAGATCCTTGCTTCTCAAAGGCCCCTTTTCTGTGCTCCTGCAAAGGAAGGAAACTGCTTTTGACAAAGCATGCATGTGCCTGCATGTGTTAGGGTTCCCAGTTGGCCAGGGCTGTGGAGCTGTCCACACCTTTGCTTTAAAATGAGCACAGCAAGATAAGATCTAATCAGTGAGGGTTCATTTTACTAGAACATAAATCAGGAGGAGGTAATAATTTACTGAAAGAAAACCTGGGTGAGAGCTTTAAATCCTCTTTCTTCGCCCTCGCACAGTGGGTTTCTTCACCCCAGTTTTATTCCTGTCCCAAACCCTGTATTCCTAAATTGCAGTAGACTCCATACATTCCCCTGGACAAACATTTCCCTTCTGTCATCTTGAAAGCTTGGCTGTGAGTCTGCTCCCATCCCTCCCAGAGAGAGTGTCCCAGGCTGCAGTCCTATGTTGACTTATATAATCATAGAATCATAAAATAGTTTTGTCTGAAAGAGACCTTCAAGATCATCAAGTCCAACCTTACTCCTAGCCCTATCAAAAACCACTAAACCATGTCCCTAAGCACA